>JBBBZN010000041.1:0-211125 GCA_037974915.1 Ceratobasidium theobromae
ACCCATTCCAGAGTACTCTGGGAGAGGTCTTATGCACAGCCACATGTCTGCTCCAGAGTACTCTGGGGACTCTGGAGCACTCTGGGAGGGGTTGAACCTCCTCTGGTGACTCTTGCAACTCCTGAGTCACTCCAGAGTCAGTTGGTCTTTGCAGATGCAACACAAAGAACCATTGTGCTCAATACACAACAGGACATGAAACAACTTGAAGCATCTTCAAATCTTCAAATCACTCCATTTCATAAGCGCCAACATTACGTAATACACCTCCACATCACGCTCGTGTTGTTTTTCGCCACCTTCGACCCGACGCGCGTAAAATATGTCTAATACGATCAACCTGTATGTATTCCATCCACACGTACGAATTTATGACATTTATGGGGTTGTATAGGTACCCCCTCTCGAACTTTACATTCAGGCAAGCCAGTATTCATCCCAAAAACACACACTCACCTTGACGCAGCACAAAAGAAGCTCAACCCGAGGAAGACCCGTCTGTTTCTGCGCGGTTGCAGCGTCTACAGAATAACTATGAGGATTTCGGGATGAGGCGGACGGTCGAGGGGATATTGGTCGTGCACGATCATGGACATCCGCATATCCTCATGTTGCAGATTGCGAATGCGTTTTTCAAGTTGTGAGTGTTACTTGCTTGCCAAGACGTTAGGACTAATGGTTAGACCGGGCGATTATCTCAAGCCTGGGGAAGACGAGTCTGAAGGGCTCAAGGCGCGGTTGGACGAGCGGTTGGCGCCGCTTCCTGGGAGTTCGCAGCATCTTGGGCAGGATGGAGATTGGGAGATTGGAGATTGCTTGGCGCAGTGGTGGAGACCCAACTTTGAGACGTTTATGGTGAGTTGAAGCGCACGATGGAGTGGTTCTTATTTGTGCAGTATCCGTTTATCCCAGCGCACGTAACGAAACCCAAGGAATGCAAGAAGCTGTTTTTGGTGCAGATGCCCGAACGGAGTGGGTTTTTATTTGCACCCTGATTTGCTGGGACTGACGATTGGGCAGAGGTGTTGGCGGTGCCCAAGAATATGAAGTTGCTTGCGATCCCGTTGTTCGAGTTGTATGATAATGCTGCTCGGTGAGTGCGAGGCAGGGTTGGAGAGAAGCACGGTTTGGGAATCCCACGCCAGGATTGTTTGCTCCAAGGCGATGGACTGACTGATTTGTACGGGATAGGTACGGCCCGCAGTTGTCTGCGATTCCGCATTTGTTGTCCAGGTGGGTGTGGGGTGTGTCGGGTGGACAGGAGTTAATGCGTGTGATAGGTACAACTTTATATATCAGTGAGGTGTGCATGTACATAGCGAGAATGGATAGAATGGGCGTGCTGTGATTGGAGCGAGATGAAATGGGCCGGGCGGTCCGAGAGATCAAATGGTTGATATCGGGGACGACCACCACATACCCTCCCTTTGACCAGATTGACAATCTGGATTTACATTAATTGTGAGTGGCAAGAGATTGTTTCTTGTGCTGACGACTCGAAGAATGAACCAGCACTTGAAGGTGGTCCTTTCCCGGCAGCGACGGACGCTGTACACTGCGGTGGGCCATGTGCCGTTTGACTATTCGCACTCGCCGCGTCCGTCGGCGCGCAAGGTGCCGCAGTCGTCGCACCAGAGCGAACAGCCACCCGGGTCGCCCGCCACGACGCTGCCGACATATGGCCCGTCGCCGGTGCCGTGGCTGTCCAACTCGACGACGCCATATTCCCTCCCGCCGTGGCTGTGTCCCCCCCTCGATGCGACATGGTTTCCCCTTGCACTCGGCATCGACATTGGGCCGGGGCCATGGGACCCCCTGCGCCCCAAGGAGAAGCCGGACCCATGGCGCTTCGAGTGCGGTGCGTTTGGGATCCCGAAGAAGGGCAAGAGAAAGGAGGGCAGCGAGGACCTGGGACTGGCTGTGCAGGTCGGCGAGGACAGCTACTTTGTGCGACCAGTAAGTGCATTGTTGCTGTGACTCGGCTGACCGTATAGGATGCGCTCGGTGTTGCAGACGGCGTCGGGGGATGGGCCCACCACCATGTGCACGCAGACTCGGCGCGGTTTGCCCGCATGCTGATGCACCACTGTGCCAATGAGATTGCGAATGTGTCGCTTGCAGAGGCCCTTTGTGTCCCCGACCACTCCCCATGCGACATTCTGCATCTGGCATATGAACGCACCGTTGCCTCGTTCCGCGCCACGGGCACTGCGGGTTCGAGTACGGCGCTGGTCGCTGTCTTGCGCGACGGCGAGCTCAGTGTTGCCCACCTCGGAGACTGCATGCTCGCTGTTGTCCGCGATGGCAAGTTTGTCGTCCGGAGCGAGGACATGCAGCACAGCGTGCGTCTGCCCTTTTCCTCCAACTCGCTCTGACCTCTTCTAGTTCAACTTTCCATACCAGCTCGGTCCCCATAGCTCCACAACCCCCCGCGCAGATGCACAGCTCATCACCGAAAAGGTCGTCCCCGGCGACATTGTCATCCTGGCTTCCGATGGTCTCGGTGACAATCTCTGGGACGACGAGGTCCTCGCCGAGGTCGAGCGCTTTGTCGCTGGCGCACGTGCCGGCGACGTCGAGGCCGTCCCCCTAGGCAACCCCCAGGTCCTGGGCGAGGCCCTGGCCCGCAGGGCAAAACGCGCTGCAGAGGGCACCAAGGATGTCCCATTTGGTGTCCGCGGCCGGGCCGCCGGCATCCAGTTTATGGGCGGCAAAACAGATGGTGAGTCCCATGTGCCGCACCAACTGGCACTCATTCTCGCAGACATCAGCGTCGTCGTCGCCGTCGTGCGCGGCCCCGCATCATGATCCATCCAATTATCTCGCCGGCGAGCTGCTACTTATTCCTATCAAAAAATCTATCCCTTGCACGAGGTCTTCCATATAACCACATACATCTCGCATATCACCCGCCCAACCAACTTTCTCATTGCACTGCATCCATTCTATTTGTCTCATTGCCACTTGTTATGGGGTCTTATTTACTTCTCACGTGTATCGTCTATGTAGCTTGTGAAAATCGATAGCGTATTATTGGTATTCTGCCGAGATCTACATTATGCGATTCAATCCCGCTATCCCGAAGCTTGTTCCATTTCACTAGGTGATGTATCTGCACAACGTTAACCCCTGTTCTCCCACCGTTCCGCGACTCACCTGAAATGCGGCGAATCGTCTCCCATCGCGTCGGCCGCTTCGCGAGTCTTGCCTTGGATCTTGTAGTCTTCTTCCCCGCGCTCCCGCCGGGCATTTATCCTCGCATACACAAACTGCAATCATAAGTCGCGTGTTCAACACGTTGTTCATACGCACAATAAGAGAAGCATATACGCATGCTGCAAACGCGACCATGGACAAGCTCACCGCATGTCCGCGGACATACCGCGGCTTCTCATTCGTCGCATACAAAAACGGCGCCATCACGCCCGATGCGTTCCCGATCGTAATCTGGAACCCCGTCGCGCTCGTCCGTTTTGCGTATCGCGGGACGTTGTTTGCGAGCCAGCTGAGCGGAATGCCGACAATCACGTACAAGCCCATTCTGTCTACTTGTTAGATGGTTTTGATAGACAAGTAGAGTACTTGCGCGACGAAGAAGCAGCCGAGGTAGTGTACGCCTGAAGAGGCGGGTACGATCAGGATGAGGTATCCCAGGACTGATACGACGCCTCCTGCAACGCAGAACCATCCTCGGATTTGGTACCTGTCTGAAGCAAAGGCAACAAGGAGGTACGTCACTGCGCCCTGTCGCAACCAGTCAGCAGAAACCTAGCATGTGTGATGGGCCGCACCAAGGTGTAGCAAGGGACCGTCAACTAGAGCCGGTTAGTACGTAAACTTGGATAAATCGGGTAACCTACGAGTTGCGTTTCCGTAGCCGACCAGTGCCCGAGTTGTTGAATAATCGTAGGCAAGAATGTACTAAATCCATAAAGCATCGTGTCACATCCAAACTGGGCCGCCGCACTAAACCAAGCTCAGTCACGTCGTCGCGACAGGTTGCAACTCACAATGCATATACTTTGGGATCTTTGAAACATTTCTGCACGTCGTTCCAGTGGAACTTTTGGGCATCAGAGGTTTCGCCTTGTTGTCGCAACTTTCTTGCTTGAATGTACGCTTTTTCTTCTCGAGTGAGCCATGTCGCGCTTTCAGGATTATCAGCGAGCACGAATGGGATCAAGCAACCGAGGACAACAGCCGGTAGTCCCCTAGACCACACACACACACGTTAGCGAATTTCAGCCAAAACGGGGTGCTGGCTTACTCGATAATAATGATCCACCGCCAACTAGGAAACCCAAGATCCGATCGTATCAGTGGAGTTCTAGAAGCATCTCGCGTCCACGCGCTCACCCTCGTAGCCCCGATACGCCTTCCATCTGGCCAATTCCAGTGGCGAGCAAACCCTACGTATACGAACATCCATCATCAGGTACCGTCAATCGGGGATCCGGAATGTCAACGTCAACGTCAACGTGCTCACCCCAAACGCCCCAGCCAACGCAGCCGACACAAACAAATATCCAATCCGTAATGCGAGTTCCTTGCGGGTGTACCCTACACAATCCAATCCTAAACACGCGCTTTTGTTGTCAAGAGATTACTTACAAAATGTGAGGTAGACGGTCATTCCTGGACTGAGCAAATTTAAAATCAGCTCAATCAGTATATGCGCATTGTGGGTGCTTACAATAACCCTGCTTCGAAAACTCCCAGGATCAGCCGACATGCGATGAGGCCGCCGTAGGATTGTACGATCCCGGTCAACGTCGCGATTACCCCCCACGCAAAAGTGATAAACGCGACTGGGAGGGTGAGCTTCTACTCGAGGTGGTTGGTGGACTTGGACTTACTGTATCGGGATGGTCTGAGTTTCTTGATGACCTAATCAAGTGACAGACACTCGTGAGCGCCACATTTCGCGATTTGGAGTGGAAGTGACGTACGAGGTTACTCGGTACCTCGAAGAGCTGTTTGATCCAGTTAGCATGGTACGATTTTCGCAAGGAAGAATACTGACGAGGTATGTGACGAATAGAATGGCTACTGCCACCTGGAACTGGGTGCCTTTCATCCCGAGATCGGCCTCCAAGCCAAACAATCGAGCATTCCTGGAATCGCAGGATCAATGATAGGAGAACGGGGGGAGGAACGAGTTGTACCCAATGTTGACTCGGTCTATCGTGAGAATAATTCAGACCGGGCACTAAATGGGTGCGCTCCCGACTCACCGAGAAACGACACAAGGTATATGAGCATCACCCCTACCCACAAATCATCACGAATGAGCCAATCCTGCCCTTTTATGAAAACTTACAAGGAACAACGTGCAAGTCCACCTACACGAATTCACTTGAGTTATCGAGTTTGGAGTATGTGAATCGACTTGCCTTGCGGATAAGATCTTTCTCAAACTGTAGGTCTTCTTCCGAATCGTTGTTTATAATTTCTTCCTTCATTCTCGACTCCATTGCATAAAAAAATAGTCGTGTATATTCTGTCCATGGGAAAATATAGACATAATTATAAGTACTATCAACAACCAGTCAATCAACATACCAAAAAAAACGTTATCCCAAGAGTCTAGTAGCTTCGAAGAATGTGGTATACAGCCTCTACCGCATGCTACCCTCACCAGACAGTTCTGACAAGCTAAATACTAGGGCGCAAAAGTCAAGCGGAGTAAACACGCGCATATTCCAGTCACGCAAGTAAAGATAAGGTCAAGTCACGTGCGGATATGATCATGATCGGTGAGTGCTGCTCGCGATCGGGGCCGACAGCCCGCGCGCTGCTAACTTGCGCATATATATCTGTCGTGTGTATATTTGAGATAGGCACCGAACGATCATTACTGTGCCTGAAAAAGTCGAGAGGAAGCTCGCTCTGGGATAGCAAGTGGGCCGAAGCTCGGGCGAGGTTCCTATAACTGGGTATGCCAAGGTACAGGTATTGTGCGCTAATCAACATTCTGGTGACTAGATACGAATAGTTAGGGTGGTTGCGCAAGAGTTTTGGTCGGGAGTTGATGTATGCGAATCATGTGGATCAGGGAAATAAATGAAAGAAATTACTTGAGCGCCTGTACTGTTCCGAGTCGGCCACCTATCGGCTTGGTTTCGGCTGGGTTTACAGCCCAAATTATATTTCTCCAAGAAATTAAGTTGATGAAAATGTGCGTCGGAATGCATGTATATGGGGTAGCACCCGGCTGGGTCGAGGAATGGCTCAACGAGAAGTGGAAGCCACGTCCATTGCGCGTACACTCGTAAATACCAAGACTGGTCGTGTTGCACAGCTGGCATGAGAAGGCAGGGCCATTATCATTACGTATGGGGTATAACTCCGAGAATCACTAATATCGGCGCAACATGCTCGGGGTTTCTCAATAGCCACGGACACGGCAGAAGTACTTCGCCGTGCCGAAGCTCCCTAATTCTTGTACGCACAATAGAGCTAGTCATAGATAGCCTGAGGCAAGTTGCGCGTGGCTATAAAGGAATTCTTATTGGGTGAGCATGAGCCGACGAGATCATAATAACCAGGTTGTCGTAACTAGTGCTGCAGACCAGAGTCTTGCACGTCTCCACATACGGGATACCAAAAAATGCTAGATCCATCATGCTCCGCCTCACTAAAATGTTCTATGCTTGTATTTTCTTGATAAACGTAGTGAGAGGTACATGTATGCGCCTAAAATGATGATTTCAGCTTGTAGCGATTTTATTATAACAATATAATCACTTATAATAACCTATTTCTGGATGGTCACCCCGTTCGAAGGACCTTAAGCTTGGCACCAAGTTTCGATCTTATTTGTCGACTTGTGTTTTGTTCGGCCCTAGGCCTAGGGCGCTCCTGGGTCGAAATTTATCGTCACTTAAATGATATTGGAATGCACGAAATTTCAGACTCCGTGGACGGCTTCAAATACGGACACTTTGACCTCTCGCACAAATTTAGAGTCTTGTAGGAGACGATTTGGGCAAGCCAAGTAAAACATTTGAGACAACATGATAATCATTTGCAAGTCGATCCAACAATGTCAGACGAGTGCAGTATTTACACACAGAGAAACCAGTTAACCAGTATTGACCGCGTTTGAGCTTAGAGGAACGGCAAGAGAGCCTCAGGGAGAATCCTGGAGACCGCCGCGCCATTAGGGGGCTCGATAGACTGGAAGTAGCTGCGATTATTTAATGCCGGTGAGTATGTATGCGCGCGATCTTGATAATAATGCACTTACGTGCCCCACCAAGGACCAGCAGCCCACCAGAGAGCACCAATCCAGACACCGGACTCTTGCATCGCACACAAACCTCCCTTGACGGCGGCAATGCACGCATCATTCGATCCACCACCGAACTCGCCCAGGAAGCCCTTGAGGTTGTTGGCCTTGAGCCAGGCAGTCGCAGCCGAAATGCGTTCAGCCATGATGGTGGAGGAAACGCAGGTGCCCGATGTTCCGGAACCATCAGAGTCGAGATATTGGTGCATCTCAATGGCGAAGTTGTTGTTAGGGTCGGACAAGCCAGTGAATGCGGCGCTGTTGCCAGAGGAGGTCCAGGCTGTGTCAAACTAGTCAATAATTTGGCTAATCCTAAATATCGAGGCGGCTTACTCCAAGCACCGGTCCAAGAGGTACCCTCCACGAGGATGAGCTGGGAGGTAGCACCTGAACTACGGATACCGTTGATAGCAGCTTGGTTAAACCCTGCAACAACGGACGCATCAATTCCCTGCAATTGATATTAGTGTAAAGCTCGGATGATGATCGCAGGTAAGCGCACATAAGGCTCGTTCTGAACGTCAAAGATGACTTTGCTGTCGCTCTTGAACTGGCTAGCCAAGTTTTTCCACCACGTCTGGAAGTTGGATGTCGACGAAATGATCGCACCGTTGTAGCGCAAGTAGCTAGCCACGATGCGCTTGTTTTAATATCTTAATCTTGGATCATGTGGATGGCATACTTACTTGTGGGGGTCAATTATAGCGTAACCGCCCTTGCCAGTGATGTAAGAGACGGTGCTCTTGAGAGCCGCCAAGTAGGTCGAATCGAATGCGCCAGTGAGTCCATTGGCGGGAGGGGAGATGCGCTCCATAAGGAAGGCGACACGGAAGGTGTTCATGCCTTTCCCCAAGAAGTACTAGAGATAGGCGATTAGCATATAATTTGGCAAAATTCCATCGATTGCCTTACATCGATGGAGCTCGTTGAGGGCCAGGTGTAATCAGTGCCCAAGACACCAGGCACCTTGGTTTCGCCAAACTCAGCACAGGACTGGTTAACGCCAAAGTACTTGAACTTTGTGCGCGTGCTGCTACCGCATATGCCAGTACCAGCTGGGGCGGCACTGGTGGAAGTAGTGGTAGCTTTGGTGGTGGCCGAGGCCGTACCAGGAAGGCTGGTGGTGTATTTTCCAGTAAGTTCATTTGCCAAGTTAACATTGCTGTTTCGACAAACCATTGGTAATACCAGTCGTTAACGTACGTGCAGGTAGCGCCAGAAACGCAAGTAGTTGCGCCTAACAAATATCGATTAGATAAAATGTGAGTATATTCGCAAATCCAACATACCAGTCCAGCCGGTACCACCGCACTGGCCGTACAAGGCCTGTTGAGCAGTAACGTAGCTGGCGGCGGCCAACGCAGAGACTATGGCGTACTTCATTGTGCAGAAATGGGTCGATCCAAGGAGGGAAAAGTACTGCGTTGTTGGTTGTCAATTCTTCATCCCAACGTTTTATAGCTGTTGAACTCGTAGTACTTCGGAATAACTTGGCGGCGTTGACATGAAAGTGAGCACTCTACTTGTCGCGGTAAAATCCACTAGGCCGTGAAAGGTCACATAGGGTGCTAAGCGACTAATTCCTATTATTGAAATTACCATTAAGCACAGCTAACTCGGGTCAGATGCGAATTGTCGGTGATAGTCGCGAGAATTCTATTTTCGGTAGATTATCCCAGGTGTACATGGGAATCCGACGGTGCATTCTTTGTATACTAGAGCTTTGCAATCTATGACGCCTATAGAAAGCGAGTTTCGCCGGTTGGTAACAGCATGATGGGGATGTCTCCGATTCGAGTCCGAAGTAGACGCATACGAGTCATGTGGTTCGGGGGAAACGGTTAGGAGAAATTACCTAAGCGCCTGTACGGTGACCAAGTACATGGATGTTTGGCTCAGAGTCGGGGACCTATCGGCTTAGATTCGGCTGGGGGCACCCTGTAGCTTATGTTATACCCTGTCAATGTGCATGTATATAGTGGCAGCCTCATGATCATCTTAAACTTCTGAGAATCGCCAACGTATACATAGATGCTCAGGGTACCGCAGACATAAACTTACACAGCTGCTCGGTTACTAGAGCATCGCTAGCTCTCTCATGAATTCTAGGCTCCGCCCTGGGTAGACATGGCCTCGAGGAAAGGCTATTTAAGGCCAGAATTAACGATCGATGTTCAACATCGATGTGTATGCATAGTTATACAGTTTCTTCTATTTATATTGAGGGGTCTAGGCAGGTATGAGTGTTACGGCGGGATGGTCCTATTTAGCTATGTATAGCTCTATGCGTCTGAAGCCGAAGATGGTAATTTATTTGGAGCTGGTGCTTATCCATATTTAGTGCCGAGCTCTTGCGCTGGTCCACTAATTTAGTTCCCGCCTTACGGGGATCCACGGGTATACGTAACTACTACCCCCACCTTCAAAAACTTCCCGTCCTCCCGATCTTTTTTTGCACCCCCCCTCCAGTATCTTTATTTATGTCTAGTACAATAATATTATATTATCGAGTGTTGGCCGCTCCCACAACTAGTTTTAGCCCATCGACTAGGCTCGCTTGAGGAGAGACCCCAGCTACACCCCGGATCTAGCTCGCTACGCATATGCACGTCTGTTGCCGCTTTCTACCTCAAGTTGGAACTAGCTGCAGATGTAGGGAGAACGCAACCCCAATGGCACCTCGATATGCATATACATGCGCCTTATAATTACTTGGTTTGGTATCACCTCGCTTTGAGTTCGTCTATGAGATATATCAAGTGGCTGGAACACAATCATTTGCAAGTCGATCCAACAGAGACGTCAGACGAGTGCAGTATTTACACGCAGATAGCAATTGACTAGTATGGACCGTGACTGATTTAGAGGAATGGCAAGAGGGCCTCAGGAAGTATCCTAGCAACGGCTGCACCACTAGGGGGTTCGATGGACTGGAAGTAACTATAGTTTGACAATGGTGAGTATATATGCGCCTGGTCTTGATGAGAAAGTACTCACTCTCCCCACCAAGGGCCAGCAGCCCACCAGAGAGCACCAATCCAGACACCGGACTCTTGCATCGCACACAAACCTCCCTTGATGGCGGCAATGCACACATCATTCGAGCCGCCACCTAACTCGCCTAGGAAACCCTTGAGGTTGTTGGCCTTGAGCCAAGCAGTCGCAGCCGAAATGCGTTCAGCCATGATGGTGGAGGAAACGCAGGTAGCCGATGTTCCGGAACCATCAGAGTCGAGGTATTGGTGCATCTCAATGGCAAAGTTGTTGTTAGGGTCGGTCAAGCCCGTGAATGCGGCGCTATTGCCAGAGGAGGTCCAGGCTGTGTCAAACCAGTCAATAATTTGGCCAATCCTAAATATTAAGACGACTCACTCCAAGCACCGGTCCAAGAGGTACCCTCCACGAGGATGAGCTGGGAGGTAGCACCTGAATTACGGATACCGTTGATAGCAAACTGATTGAGCTGCGCAACGACAGACGCGTCGATTCCCTATGGAATGTGATTAGTGCAAAGCCTAGGCATCGAGCTGTAAATAACAGTACCCAGGGCTCGTTCTGAATGTCAAAGATGACTTTGCTGTCACTCTTGAACTGGCTAGCCAAGTTTGTCCACCAGGTCTGGAAATCAGATGTGGAAGTAATGATTCCATTGTTGTAGCGCATAAAGCTGATCATGATGCACGTATTTGAGTGCCTAGGTCTTAGATTATGTAGGTAGCATATACTTACTTGTGAGGGTCAATTACGGCGTAACCGCCCTTGCCAGTGATGTAAGAGACGGTGCTCTTGAGGGACGCCAAGTAAGTTGCGTCAAATGCACCAGTAAGGCCATTGGCAGGAGGAGAGATACGCTCCATGAGGAAGGCGACACGGAAGGTGTTCATGCCCTTGCCTAAGAAGTACTAGAAGTAAATAATTAGTATGCGCGCCGGTATGTTTTGAATAGGTTGCCTCACGTCTATTGAATCCGTCGTGGGCCAGGTATAATCAGTGCCCAAGACGCCAGGCCACTGAGTCTGGCCGAACTCGGCACAGGACTGGTTGACACCAAAGTATTTGAATTTAGTGCGCGTGCTGCTGCTGCATATGCCCGTGGAGGATGCAGCGGCGCTGGTGGTAGTGGAAGTGGCAGTGGCAGTGGTCGCTGTACCAGCAAGGCTAGTTACGTATTTTTCCAATAAGCATGAGCCAACCGAACCGAGGGCTCTAACTCACCATTGGGAGTACCAGTCATTGACGTACGTGCAGGTGGCACCAGAGACGCAAGTAGTTCCGCCTGAAGGGTGCCGATTAGATATAATATAGGCCTATTTCGCGGGAGCGACTTACCAGTCCAGCCGATTCCGCCGCACTGGGCGTATAAAGCCTGTTGAGCAGCAGCGTAACCAGCTGCGGCCAAGACAGGAACCACGTGCACCGTATATTTCATCGTGTAGAATATGGGTCGAACTAGAGAACTGTTGTTAGTTGCCAGCCCCAACCTCAACACTTTATACCTATCGGGCTCTTCGTATTTCGGGGGAATACGGCAGCGTCGATATGAATGTGATAATTCTGCTCGTCGCGGTGAAACTCACTAGACCCCGTAAGGTCATATATGGAGTTAAGTAACCCATTCCTACTACTGTGATCATTCCAATACATATCTAATACAGGTCAGATGCGCATTGCCGGTGATAATCGTGAGACTTCTATTTTCAGCAAATTATTCTGGGTGTACATCATGGGAGCCTGATGACGAAATCTTTGTACACTAGATCTTTGCAGTGTATGATACCGTTAGAAGCAAGTTTCGCCGGCGGGTGGCAACATGATCGGCGGCACCTCCGATTGGCTAAGATGGTTATTGGCAGCTGGCTGCGCTCGGAGGAAGACCATTCTGTTTGTCCCCGAGAACTCGGCGAGATAACTAGGCAGTGACCATGGGACCAGTTGCTAGCGACAACTCACGGAAAAATGTATGCACGCACGGCAGTATCAACGCAGGCATGACATGACGTTGCCTTATTTATACGCTAACATGTGATCAACGGCATGAATTCGAACCCGTTCTTTAATTAAGTTGTATGTGCTCGATATAGCCTTTGATCGGTGGGATTATATAATATACCAACACGCCTAGACCGTACTAGTAACTCATGACGTATACAAACTTTTCAGTTGAATTCAACGAGTATTCAAGTGATCTAACAAGCATTCACATGAGAATCCTCAAGACCTTGCTTGTACTTATATATAGTTAATTATATATTACCTCACAAAATTGAACCAAAAAGTCTCCGATACTGGGAATCGAACCCAGGGCTATCGCGTGAGAGGCGATAATGTTAGCCACTACACCATATCGGACTATAATGTTTATCAGGGCTGATTTTGAGAATAGCGCTGCGTGGAGCCGCGAATTTTGCTGGCCGTCAGGCGACCGCGTAATGTTTATTTTTTATCTCGTCGTCGGAGCCGTCAAAATTTGAGGCTCTATGCAATGATAATCAGAAGAGGAAAATACCATATATATATCCTTAGAGAAACTCGATAGGACGTAATGCTCAAAATTTACTCGTAAATATGTAACACCAAACACGCCGACATGCAATACATATAATAGAAGACAAACGAGGCAAACAAAATGCCTTTCACCAAATCATCAATTTGATTGGGACTGGTCGTGATTGGTGATGATAGACTCTGGAGGATGGAGCACAAAAGTTACTAGGTGAAGGAAGGCATGGGATAATTTCATCGAGTACTAGTTAAACCTGAAGTGCATTACATAGTCCTGCATACGTGACGTTTGCCCTGATTTTGACAAATGAACAAAGTTGGGTCAATTTAATAATTTGCTTGGCTAAATAGTAACATATACCAGATGTAAAATAGCCACGTTGGCAAGCATAAGAATTATCCTATAAGCCAGTTTATATTAGCCACGGTCGCTGAATAGCAATGTTGACGTACCATGTAGTTGCACATAGAGTGATCAATATCCCTTGGTGAATCCGAGTAAACGCCACATTTGTCGAAGCCTTCAGAGGTCAAGGTTCTTTCAGGCCGTTAGTTCTAAATATGCCTAGCCTACGCCATAATACCGCGGCGGGGAATACTTACTCAGGTGTGCGCCGGTGACTACCCTGGATTTCCTCGCGTGCTCCGGAAGTGTGAATTAGGCCGCACTAGAGATCAACTCAATATTGTTGTGTTGATGCAGCAATGCAAAGCGATATCACGTACCCAATGACCAACCTGATGAACCAGAATATTGCCAAGGTTGTGGTAAGGCTACGAGTTAATAGTTAGACATGAGCGGCGTGTAGGAGCCGTCTGAAACATACATGACTGCTTCCAGGGCAAGCATTCCACTTGAGAACAATTCCGTCCAGGCTCGGGTTAAAACTACAAGCCCTGTGAGATAAGTGAGATCTAAATGTTAGCGTACATATATGCGCCTGAAATAGCGAGTAGTTACCAAGGGAGTGATGAGAAACCGAGTCTTCGTGAGCCAACAAATCCGACCTGAAATATCCAGTCGCATTATTAGAGTAAACACAATTAATAAAATATCAAATCCATACAGTGTAGATATTGAGGTCCCGAGCAGTCCCCATATGCAAGCGGTTCTTCATTTCGCTGGAATATATGCTAACATCAGGTACGATCACCCTCAGCATATTACGTGTAACGGCGTGACAATTTAGCTCACTTTTCTATGTTGCCTTCAGGGTCTGAATCGACGTATGAAAACCACCTCTCATCCTTCGTGCGCGTCAAACCCATGAGCCTGAAAAATATGCGAGAGTCCCCCAACTGGAAGTTGAGTGCTTTCATCGACAAATCGACGTGATCATCTGATAAATACCCTCCTTGGTAGCCTACCAACGAGGGGGTGTTAATTGGACAACCTATTTCCCCAAATACAAAAGAAGAGTATTACTTTCATCGCTGTAAATTATGTGCCTGAGCGGGGGTGATGCATGAGCGCAGAGACCCAGTACATCTACATGAAAACTGACCAGTAAACATCAACTACACACTCAATGCCAGTCGTTGCTGCCTCAGAACTAATGCGACCACAATCGGTATCTGAGAAATAGCCCACGCCCAGGTCATGAGTGCCACATGTGGGGTACATGAGTCGAGCCTTGGGATTCTTGTTCTTGCTTGGCTGGGTAGGAGCACCAGAGCTCGAGGCAAGGGTGAGAGCCGACGTCAAACAACTATTGAAGGGAATCATAGCGGGCGTGAGGGCAAGGAGAAGGGACGTGGGAGTACGTTTATACTTACAAGAATTTATACTGGAACACCAATAAATATGAGAGTTTATGCTCGCACCAGTTGAAAACCCAGGACACCCGATTGAGGAAAGTCGGCATTGTGTTGGCTGAAGTAAAACGTGCATCGCCCAACACCATACAAGTCCTCCCAAACATTTGTTCACTGACATGATCGGGCCGGTGAATCCTAGATATGGGGCTTCCTGCGGTTGTCAACGGGTGCGGGTTCTCCGGCTGTATGTACTAGGGCACAGGAAGTACTTTCTAAGCCCTAGAGCGCTTGTAAGTTAGTGTTGGTCACTAACCAACATTGTGGGGAATGCTGCGAACATCAATCGGTATTAAACGTCCTGCAGTACAACCGGTATTATATTTTCCTAGAACAGGCATTTCCTTGTAAGGAAATATGGTTAACCGGACAGACCGTTATTAGCTCTCCAAATGCCGGTACTGTACCCCCGCATGTGCCTTGGGCTTGTGGTTGTTGATGAGCGGCTAAATTCAATTAGAGATAGTTGGTTTGCCTAGCACGGATTAAGTAAAATTTAGATCCGAGGCCTAGGTCGGGCCACCGCACCGCTCAACACGCCACATAGGATAATGCATATCGGAACACTAGTAGTGCGAAGGGGAAGTACGGTACATACAAGATACTCCACGATATTTTTTTTGCTCCCCGGAGGCTCGGGGCACATGAGGGCATATTTTAGATACTATTCCGTCCTACCCATACAATCTCAGTTACCCCATCGTTGATACCTCATATTAACTCGCTTTTTCTTGCTTCCTTATTGCTCGCCTATGGTAGTCCGCTAATCGATTCCAATTGATTCCCTCGACGTTGCTTCAATTTAGGCACCAATCAACGATCACACACCATGTACCAGGTGATACTAACCGGCACGCAATTAGCCTCAATGGGGGTATTTCGTTTCACACCGGTTCACGGAATACGTATTTCTCTTTCCAGATCCTGATCCACTAAGATATGTAGTTTTCGGACTCTCGCCCAGCCACGTCGCGATCGAACTGCGGTCTAATGTGATGGGAGGGAATTTGCACTCGAGGATAGCAGCTCGCGAACAGCAAGGGCCCGACCCCATTATTGCATGTCCACCAAATATTCACGGTTCACTGCGCACCGAATATGTATAGTTCACGCCGAGGACGGAGTTGACAAACCTTACTAAAATCCCACACGAAGCCAAATCAGAGTGCCAGCCACTCTTGTTCCTTCCATAGACATAGTTATATTCACTTACCCGATATGTATGCGCATCAACTTTCCCTGCGCCCGGCTCCTCGTCAGTATCATTGATTTATATTTCATCGTGCAGTGCTGACCCACCGGATCTACGAACGCCCTGACTCAGATGTGCCCGTCTATACTGTTCCTTGTAGCGTCCAGACTTCAGTTTTGTTGCCTGCCAACTGGTGAAATGTGTGACCTATGCCCGCCCCTTGCAATTGCCGTTTGCAAGTTTGACTTTAATGAGGGAGAGAGGAAGCGCCTTCGAGCGTGGGGGCGCCAACACTAACAAACTCCGTAGATGAGTAATTGCGCAAGTTTGGTATGCAATTTTAGAGTAGAATCGTCACCCGTAGATCGTCCGGCTCGGAGACCCATAAGCGCTCACACCGGCACCGAATGGAGCTGTGCACAGCCTCCCGGTGATTGTAATTTCCAATTTGGGTGATGATCCTCAAATTCTGACAACCACCGATGTCCTGTGGCCAAGTGTTGGTTCCCTGGAATACGCTAGATTAACTGAAACGTTTGATTGTATTATTATTTCGTTCAAAATAATGGTCAGTATCCGTTGCCTTGTTCGCTTGATTGATCTGACTATCACTAGGCTAAATTATGTCCGGAATGCGGTGGAGGCGTAATTGAATATAATGAAGCGGCAGGAAACGGATTTTGTAATCAGTGTGGAACACTCGTCGAGGAGAACCGCATCGTTGCAGAAGTAACGTTTGGAGAGAGCGCGTCGGGTGCTGCGGTGGCCCATGGATCGTTTGTGGCCTTGGGGCAGAGTGAGTCATGATCTGGTAAACCCTGAGTGTACGTTGACCGCCGAGTCACTGCCAGCTCGCGCGCACACTGGTGGTGCATTCGGTCATGGCTCCTCAGAACCAGGGGAACAATCGGCGGCCCATGGTCGCACGCTAATACGTCAACAGTCTTCGGCGCTTCACCTATCCGAGCATATTGCAGAGAAGGCCCAGCGATACTACAACCTCGCTATTTCCCACCGATTCATCAAAGGACGTAAATCCGAGTATGTAGCAGCGGTATGCCTCTATATTGCTTGTCGTACGTCAGGAACTCGGCATATGCTGATTGACTTTTCGGACATGCTTCGGGTGAGTGCTCAGATGTGGGTCTGAAAATTTTCTCTGAACTGATTAAGGGTGGAATTGACGTATAGGTTAATGTTTTCGTTTTGGGTGCTTATTACCTCAAACTGGTTCGGGAGCTGAAAATCAACTTACCACTAATCGACCCTGCGCACTTAATTGCTCGTTTCGCTGCTCTGCTTGAATTCGGGGAAGAGACAAACAAGGTTGTGATCGATGCCACCCGGCTAGTTGGTCGCTTTTCTCGTGATTGGATGACACATGGGAGGCGTCCAGCGGGGATATGCGGGGCCTGTCTACTTCTTGCGGCGCGCATGAACAACTTCCGACGGAGTATTCAAGAAATCGTTCAAGTTGTTAAGATTGGTGACGAAACCGTCAAGAAACGCCTAGGCGAGTTCAAGGCTACCCCGAGCGCGGCTCTGACTATGCACGATTTCCGAAATGTGATGCTCGAAGAGGCTGCAGATCCACCGGCATTCACTAGAGGACTCGAGAAGCAGAAGCAGGAGGGCAGAGAGGGAAAGGGAAAGGGGCCGCCAAGCACTGGCTCAAGGAAGCGAAAGAGGCCTCGAGCGGAAGACGCAGATGGACTTGCTGAAGAGCCCTCTGCCCCTGAGCTTCCTGCGCGCCAACCCATCGATATGACCCAGGGAATCGTGTCTCTTGGATTGGACGATCCGCCAATGGACCAAACAGGCCAGCCGCTTTTCTATCCGTCCGACGATGAGGAGCAGGCAGCGTTTAATGATATTGTGAACGGCCAGGATAAGGACGAGGGTGATGATGTGAGTCCGTTTTTGAACGGGGGCGGAGGAAACGAGAAGCAGGAGGATTCGTTAGGAGAAGATATCGCTGCAGAAGTATCTCATTTTCTCAACAACTCCGATGGTTCTGAGCTTGTCACTGCCATTCAAGACGCTGAAAAGCAACGGACAGCCCGACATTCGCAGCTTGAGGTTATTGATGAGTTGCAAGGCCTCGACGAAGAAGAGCTAGATGCATTTTTGCTCACCGAAGAAGAGGTTCAAAAGAAAACCCGCATGTGGGTTGAGTTTAATCGGGATTACCTGGAGAGAATAGCAAGTGAGTCTCTCTAAGTTCACCAAATTTATTTGTGTGCTTACGTGCGCGACCGATTATATCGCTTTTTAGTGAAAGGGTTGGACGCTGAGGAAGGGACCGAAAATAAGCGCCAAAAAAGTCGCAAGGTTCGATTCGGGGTCGTTCCCAATTTTATTATTATTCTGATCAACCCTTCTCTTCAGGCCCGCAAACGACAAAAGCCTAGAGATTCAACCACAGCTAGCGGGGAGACTCCCGCTCAATCTGCTCGAGCACTAATGAAGAGGAAGAAAACGTTCTCGCGCCGGATCAACTACGCTGCAGTAGAGAAATTGTTTGCAAAGCCAAGTCTGGGCCAGAAGTCTAGAACCAAGTCCAATGCGATTGAAAAAGAGGACGAACAAGATAAATATGAAGAAAACGAGAAATATGAGGATGATAAAGATGACGAGGGGGTGGAACGCGGCGATATGGATTATTACTTAGATGATGGGTATCAAGAAGAGGTCTAAACGTTTGAAAGAATTTTATCTGTATTTATTACTGAAACTGGATCCGGAGAATTTCAGGCCTGAATGTAGAATTGAATCCGATTCGGTATGAGGGGACTAATACGCGTAACGTCAGGAAAAGGTACAATGGGGGAATTCCTGTCATACTGTATGCTATGGTCAACTCTCTGCCTGTAATGTGGCACTGTGGTTATTCGAGAAACACCCGCTATAGTCCTATTGTGGTTCGTTGGAACGCACGGGACAAGCCGCCCGAGCCGAAATTTTATTTCAAATTGTCCGAGATGAGTTGATCTCAGGGTCCTGATTAAAGTCTCTGAAAAACTGATCGACTCGAAACTTTTGACCTGACACCTCCAAGATGGTCTTGACTCATCCTTCAATCGTTGGTGCGTTATCCTCAAGGAACTTATTTTTATATCTAGCTAACGTATTTAGACGGCTGGTTTCGCGAAATTAACACTCAATGGCCGGGTATGTTGAACAATTTTTGTTTGGGTCTTGGCTGTTGAAACCTGGGTGTAGGCCAGGCGATGACCCTCAAGGTCAATCGGATTTTGCATGTTGAGAAATCAAAATACCAGGATGTCTTGGTCTTCGAATCTGCAACATTTGGAAACATTCTTGTCCTGGATGGGGTCATTCAGTGCAGCGAGCGCGATGAGTTCTCGTGCGTTGAAGCCCTCTTTTATCGCCGATGATATTGACAACATCATTACAGCTACCAGGAAATGATAGCACATATTCCACTCGCTTCACACCCCAACCCGAAGAAGGTTCTAGTGATCGGTGGAGGCGATGGTGGAGTCGTCCGTGAGGTGCTCAAGCACAACACGGTTGAGGAGGTTGTGCTTTGCGATATCGACGAGGCAGTGATTCGTGTCTCCAAAACCTACCTGCCGCATATGTCTCGTCTCCTAACCGATAAACGCGTGACGGTCTATATCGGGGACGGATTCGCGTACCTGCAAAGGAATACCGCCCAGTTTGACTGTATCATCACCGATTCTTCCGACCCTGTTGGACCTGCCAAGGCGTTGTTCGAAAAACCCTACTTTGAGCTTCTACATGATGCTCTTGCACCCGGAGGCCATATTAGCACTCAAGGCGAGTGTTTGTGGATTCACCTCGACCTCATCAGGGAATTGCTTCAGACGACTAGCAAGATCTTCCCCGTTGCAGAGTATGCTTTTACTACCATTCCGACCTATCCCTCTGGACAAATTGGATTCATGTTGGCGGCGAAAGCAGAGGGTCGTGATCTGCGCACCCCAGTCAGGCAGCTCGAGGGGTGCCGGTATTGGAACCATGACGTTCATCGAGCAGCGTTTGTTCTTCCGGAGTTTGGGCGCGTCATGCTCAAGGAAGGCAAAAATATTTCGCCTCACCTCGGACCTGTCATTCCAGCCGGTGCAAAAGAGCGCAAGGTTCTCCTTCTGGGTAGTGGTTACGTTGCTCGCCCCGCCGCTGAGTACATTCTCCGCGATCCCCGTAACGCCATTACGGTCGGTTAGTCACTGACACATCGTAGAATGAACGAGACTGACTAACTTGCTTGTGCTAGCTTGCCGCACGCTCGGCGCCGCACATGAGCTAGCATCCTCACTTCCCCGCGCAACTGCCATTTCCCTCGACGTGCTGTCCCCAGAACTTGACGCCCAGGTCGCTGCTCATGATGCAGTAGTCTCTCTCGTCCCCTATACCCATCACGCGAAGGTCATCGAGGCTGCCATCAAGGGCAAGACGCATGTCATCACAACATCCTACGTATCTCCTGCCATGCGCGCTCTTGACGAGAAGGCTAAAGAGGCTGGGATTGTGGTGATGAATGAAATCGGCTTGGATCCCGGTATCGACCACCTATATGCTGTCAAAACGATCGATGAGGTGCATGAGAAGGGTGGTAAAGTGAGCGAATAATAATTTTCTGGACGAAACTACTCAGATTCACACCTTTGCGGCCAGGTCAAACAATTCTTATCGTACTGTGGTGGTCTTCCCGCGCCAGAGGCCTCTGATAACCCACTTGGTTACAAGTTTTCGTGGTCTTCTCGTGGAGTTTTACTGGCTCTACTCAATACGGCTAAGTACTACGAGGGAGGCGAGACAAAGGAGGTGGAAGGAAAGGAACTGATGGGTGTAGCCAAGCCATACTACATTAATCCTGCATACGCCTTTGTTGCCTATCCTAATCGGTAAGTGCACATTATGAGCTCTGAATATGAGGTAGCATTGAACATTTCGTAGCGACTCTACACCCTTCCGTGAATGGTACAACATCCCCGAAGCGGAAACAATCGTGCGAGGAACTTTGCGTTATCAGGGCTTCCCTGCGTTCATCAAAGCTTTGGTTGATATTGGCTTCTTGAGCGACAACAAGAAGGACTATATCTCTGAGCATAACAAGATTACTTGGGCGCAGCTAACTGCCAAGGCAGTGGGAGCCACTTCAGCAGATGAATAGTGAGTTTTCATTCATACCTAGAAATTTCTGCTAGACAACCACCTTGTCTTTAGTGCAATTATCGACCGAATTAAGCAGCTTACCTCGTTCCCTGATGTGTCAGAGGAAACACGTATCCTCTCCGGCATGCGCTGGATCGGGTTATTTTCATCAGACCTCGTGACTCCTCGCGCTGGAAACCTCCTCGACACACTCTGTGCGCAGCTAGAAGGTTTGATGGGATATGAAGAGGGTGAGCGGGATCTAGTTATGCTCCAACACAAGTTCTTTGTGGAGTGGGCAGATGGGAAGACGGTGAGTATATATGCGTTTATTCTGACTCGCCTGTCTTATGACAATCTGAAGGATATTATCACTTCAACCCTTGAGGCGTATGGAGAACGTGGTGGATATAGTGCCATGGCACGCACCGTCGGTGTTCCATGTGGTATTGCCACTCAACTTGTTCTCGATGGTGAGCCCAGGCTCACGAAGCCCGGTGTGCATGCGCCTTATACGAAAGAGATTTGCGATCCATTGCGCGCCAAGTTGGAAGAGGAAGGTATCGGTATGGTTGAGCGAGTCCTTTGAAAATGAAAGAAAATACTGTCATGACCGGAACGGTGTATTTAGAGTCAGCCACTGAATTCATTTTGTCCAACGTGGTAAATTACTGCAATGATAAGTATGCTCGGAGTTTATATATTGTGCGAAGTTGGGGGTGCATACATGAATGACAGTTTGCCCAATACATCGCGCATCATATTATAACATAATGTTTTATTCCAACCAACACATAATACTACATACTGACACCCTATAAAATTGTTCTTAAAAAACCAGGCAGCGCCAAATCAACAACATGCCGACTTAATCGGGATGGGGTCAGCCGAGCTGTTGTGAGCAGATGAATTCAGCGATGGTGGACACGTATTTGGAATACCAGGGTATTTTAATGATAGGTACAAGATCTTTCTACGTACGCGCTCGCTTGAGCAACGTTCAACCTAGTGTGCTACACTTGACGCGCCCCAACCGTGTTCATCAACCCTCGTGTCAACCCTAGAGTCATTACTTTCTTTTTAAGTAACTTGTTTTACTTTACTAGAGGACAAACCGAGAGAACTAACTTCCCCGCGATGGTTG
The DNA here is from genome assembly GCA_037974915.1 of Ceratobasidium theobromae. Taxonomy (NCBI): domain Eukaryota; kingdom Fungi; phylum Basidiomycota; class Agaricomycetes; order Cantharellales; family Ceratobasidiaceae; genus Ceratobasidium; species Ceratobasidium theobromae. The sequence continues at coordinate 22,087 of JBBBZN010000041.1, forward strand.
CCGAAAAAGCTAGTTAGCCAATTTCGTACACAAAGCGTCACTTGGCCTTTGGGCGGGCCTCGCGCTCTGTAACGACTGGTACTAGCCGACTTAGGGCTGGGAGCGGCAGCGACCGCGCGTAGCGCGTAGGGCCGGGGTGCAGCTGGGGCCGCCCGCCAAGCGAGCTGGGAGGGCGGGCCAAAACCAGTCGCAGAGACGCTCGTAGTCGATAATTTAATGCTGTAAATATTAATACAGTACGGAATGTAGCATTTGTACATGCATTTAGTAAAGGGCTGCAGGGAGGGCGGGAACTTAGAAATAGCCTTGGGTATCGGTTACACGCGTTCTCGGTAAGTCGGGAGCTGGCGCAGGTGGGAGAGCGCAAGGAGCGAACGCGAGTAGTTCGGGCGCTAAACATAGATAAGCGCCGGCCCTTTCCCTGTGGCCAAGTATCATCTTTGGCTCCTCCGCAGGCTGCGTGCCAAACATTCACAAGTAGGATGTGTAAAAGGCCCAAGACAAGCCCTTATAGCTCAGTGGTAGAGCGCATCACTCGTAAGGTGACTTGTATAATTACTTATATAATCATCACGTGTCGATGATGAGGTCCTTCGTTCGATCCGGAGTGGGGGCACTCTTTTTGTTTTTGGACTTCACGACCTCAAAGTCTCGTCGCCAAGACCAGCAGACAGACATTCATGAATTAGGTAGGGTCCTTTACGCACACCACCACTTTTTGAAAAAGTAGAGGTGCATAAGGTCTCTATTCATCGGGAATTGCACGCGTCAACAAAACTATTATTATTAATCACTGGGTATGGTTCTTTAATTCCATTTTCAAACATAAGGGCCAATTATAATTATGCCAAATCGTGGTACGTTCCAACACTGGGAGGTCTGATCAGGTAAAGACAAAAGTGATGGCAGGTAGGAGCGCGGGGATCTGGAAGGTTTGTCGCCAGTTGTAGATTAAGACCGAGTTACTCTGAAACCAAAGATCCGCGAGTTAGTCATTCATGCGAAGCGTGCACGAAAATATCAGGTGATGTCGTGATTTTCGGGATTGGGAAACGGCGAGTGCGGGTGCCGGACGGTAGGAGAGCAGAGGAGCGAGGCGGGCGTACATACAGGCATAAATCGGCTAGGGAACAGGGAGTTGTTGGTCGCCAGACACATTCTCATTGGCTGTAGGTATCAATCGTTACACACATGATGGCGCTCCGCTCTGCGGGTCGTGTATGCGCAGCAGCGGGCACCCGAGCATGGCCCCGATGTACTGGGGCATGCATGAGCCGTAAGTCTCGCCTCCCTCATAGTACTTGGCCGTATCAAACAGAGCCAAGAAAACTCCACAAGTCCATGAAAACTTGTACCCAAGTGGATTATCGGGGGTGTCAGGGGCCGGAAGGCCACCGCAAAGTGCGACGTAGATCGATCGACATAGGCATTAGACTACTGTTCCATGCGTTCTATACTCACAAATATGTGAATACAATGCGGGCACTTCACTTACAGCCATGTATTCGGTATGAGTGCGGGGGGATAACCACAATACTCCAGAACGGGTTGCCAGTGCCAGTTGTGATTTCCAAATCATCTACGAAATTCAGATTGCCAATCGTTGAATATAGTTTCACTCCGCACGAATAATACAAGCCACAAGCCACGAGCCACGAGTCAACATTACTACAGTATATATTTATAACGCAATAACATAAAAGGAGTTCCATGGTTAGTTACGAAGCTCTGGAAAGAGCCCTAGCAGCTGCAGACGCTTGCGCAGACGCTTGCATGGCCTGAATCCGCTCCGCCTTCACCCGGTCCTCCTCTTCCTTCGCCGCACCCAGACGCGCTTGGGCACTCAGATGTGTCTCCGACGAGAAGTTGTGAATCAACCCCAGGTAAGTCACCCAGGCATACACGGACCAATCCTTCAAACCATACTCCTTGAGCCCGATTCCGTCGAGAATCGTCTTGATTCTGACATCTCTCTCGCGCTCCTTGAACCTGTCCCAGTCGGAGAACTTTTCAAAGCGCATATGGTACTTGCGAGAGCGGCGATAAAGGACAATATACCATTCAGAGCCACGAAGCTCACGTGGATCCTTAGCATCCTGTTCGCAAGGCGTGAACAACTTAGCCATTTTGCGTGAGCACGAGAACCATACTACTCACCTCACGGGTTGGAACCAACTCTACGCCAATGTGCTTTGTCCACCTCTTGTACTCGATGTATTTCTCTATTATCACAGAAATAAATAAATTTTCGGAGCGGATCTTAACAAACTTGGGATCGGTTTGGGCATTGGCCCACTCCCTCATGCGGTTTATCTCCTGCATGAATGTGAATATAAGTTGAACAGCGGCCAACCTAGTTACTTACAATCAAATATCCACCAAAAACTGATATGTCTACACGCATAGCGACGAGTGAATACTGTACGTGAGGTGGGTATGGTGGTGCGGTTAGGCGCCACCTTTGGCAAATGTAATTTAGGCGGGTCAAATAAAACACGTCCAAACATTGCAACGACCGGATAGAATGCTCATATATCTATGCATGTATATACCGTCCTTGATATATTGCATTCTGGATCGGCAAAGGTCAAGTTTACAAACTACGATTGTCGTCTACTTTTACACACTTTTGGCATCTAGGGTCGAGTCTGATGCACTCGGCTGTTCCTGATTGGCTTGTCGATCATTTGGAGTCACTAAGCGCCATCTTCTTTTGTCCACCACATCCCCACTCGATATCTGTCTCATGGTTCGTGGCTCGGGTAAATTCAAGCAAAAGCGGGGTGGTGGCCGTTCGTTCTCTCGAGATATGGTGGTCGACAGCGAGGGAGTTGCGAGTGGGACAGATCGTCGGTAAGTTATAATCAAGCCACAAGACCGCAGATGTTAACTCCACCCAGCGCGAACCGCCGCAAAAAGCAAGAAGATGAAAACGATGATGATGAGGAAGGGGAAGACGACGAGGAAGAGGAGGAGGAAGAAGACGAGGAAGAAGAGGAGAGTGCTGGACCAAGTCAGCCCGAAATGAGTCGTGCGGAGCGCAAAGCGTTGAAGAAACAGCAGGGCACAAGGCAAAAGGGCAAGGGAAACATTGATCCAATCAAGGAGGCGGGCAGCGGCGAGGAGAGCCAAGACGACTCGGATTTGATCAACCCTAATCGTGTACCGATAAAGAACCTCTCGATTTCGGACGTGGGTGCTCCGCGAGAGTTATCTCGCCGTGAAAGGTGTGTATCTTTGACTTTGTGAATTCTCGTCTTACCATGCCGTATGGTGTAGGGAGGCTAAGGAGGCGCAGGAAGCCAAGGAGCGATATTGGAAGGTTAGTGTGGCGGGTTGCGTGTGGCGACATTACTAATCACAACGACTATAGCTCCACGTTCAGGGTAAAACTGAACAGGCCCAAAAGGACCTCGCCCGACTTGCAAAAATTCGTGCCGACCGAGAGGCCGCAGCTGCAAAACGGAAGGAAGAAGTGGAAGGTATGTCTATGGTGCTAAATCCTGAACATGTCTAATTTATACTATTCGTGTAGCTAAGGCGGCAGAGGCGAAAGAACGGTTGGCTAAACGATGAGATATGAACGGCTGTCATAAACGATCAGACGCAATTACTTCATATTTACCATCATGTGAAACTAGAGTCACTCAATGAATTGTTGTCAAATTTACTGACGCTAAGGTACTAGAAGCGGCTGTTCCAGCCACTGACATTGCCTCTGCTTGTCAATAAAAGATTAATTATGACCCTTGTGCAGTATTAAATACCTAATTATAGAAAAGCTCCAACCTCAGATGCTGTGATAATTATAAGAGTGTATGACTAGGAGTGTACATTAGATTGTACAATAAATTGTTACTAGGTCACATGATTTTCTTAACCTCTCGATTTTGCGTGTCGCATTGCAAATAATTTAGCCCCTGGGAGTGACATTGCAGAAGCAATGTGACAACTTGATCCCCCGCAAAATACAAAATACTATATAGTTAAAAGAAAGCATATACGTGCAAGTTTAATAACACCACAAACAACTGTCCAATATTCTACCCAATCAATGAGGTCGCGACGGTGTCACAATGCCGCCCGCGGGTATTCCAGACCCGCCGGAACCCGGGAACGGTGGTGGTGGCGGCGGAGCAACAAACCCGTAATTTGTTTGATGTGCTGGGCCAGGCGAAGTATACCCCGAGTGTTGTTGCTGCTGCTGCTGTTGGGGTGGGACGTATGACGGCTGCCAACTTGAGTACGGGTTGTATGGAGCAGGTGTGGTTGAAGTTCCCGGACTTGGCGTGAAAGCCGCCTGAGCTGGAGTCCCAGTGAGGTGGGATGAAACTACGGGCGGATCGTAAGCATGATCCTTAGCGTCTCGAAGAGGATCTAGAGCGCTCGGCTCGTACGTGCGCTCGAGCGCTTGGTTGGCCGACCGCACAGCCATGATTAGCAAAATCTGGAATCTAGGTTAGCTCATGCTCACAATCAACCGTCATAACTTACCTGGTCTATTAATGCTTGAGCCACAAGCGAGAGAGCCAGCGTCGGCAATGTCCAATAAGAATCCAACCTGCAGAACCAAAGTTAAACCATATTTCAGAACTTTGAGAGCCTACTGACCATGCCCAAACAGCCGCTCGAGTAGTCACCCCTCCAACATAGTTTCCGGATCCGGAACCTGTCCAACGACGTCAGGTTTATTCCCCAAGTTTCGAAAGCAATACTCACCGAGATTCAGGAACAATAATCCCATCAGAATCACCCCATTCAAGAAACGTGAAAGGACCGATCCCCATGCATAACGGTCTACCAGCGAGTCAGTACAAACCTAGAAAAAGAGTAGAGCTGTACCTTTGGGCCATGATTGGGTAACGTTGATGAGGGCAAGAAAGATGAGCGTGCCACCCTGCGTCGAAAATTAACTCGTGTGCGCCCATCCGGACATGAAACTTACTGCGAGCGCGCTGATCCATCGAGCACCTTGGATATGAGGGAAGGCAAGTACATCAAAGACCTATACGAAATATTAAATCGCGCTCATCCAGAAGCAAGATCAGATTCGTACCTTGGCAAAGCTGGGTAGGCGATCCGGATCGTTCACATCAAGTTGAACAAATGTGTCATTGACGAGCTACAATAACCAACGAGTGTTAGTAGCCTGTTCCCTAGATATCAAGAGCACATACGTATTCATGAATGGCCACTTGTCCTTCAGCCGATATACCATCAGTCTCGAATTGCTATCACCGAATCAGCACAACTCAGTACCACACCCTGAATACTCACATCGAAAATCTTGACGGTAATGTTCAGTAATAACCTATACACCCCATTCTCAATCGCAATATTCCGCGCATCGGTCGAATTCGTCGCCAACGCAGCATTGATAATCTTTTGCCATCCATCTTCCCACGAGAACCCAATCTTGGCCAAGAATGGAGTCATGCTTGCTGTGAGCGCTTGGGTGAATTGGTCCGAGGGGAGTTTGCTCGCCGCGTTTACGTTTGTCAAGAACGTCTCAAAGATGAATACACATGATGTGTACAATGTCTGTGTATCAGTCGGTCAGTATAATTAACCAGATATTGGAACAAGTAGACTTGCCGAGTAGAGCAGAAGGTTTTTGAGCCCTTCGAGGAGAAGGATGAGGGAGAGCATGTAGGGAAGGTGTAGGAAAATCCACAACGAACGGCGGTTCTTGCTAATCCGAGGTCGACTGCCTTCAAAGTACAAATAAAATGACACTGCAAAGGTATTAGTCGAACTGGATTCCCCGGATCAAGTCAGAACATACGATACACAACCACCGCGGTGGAAATGACCATCCCAACCGAACGCGCGTTGAACCCCAATGCCTGGACAGAGAATCTGAGCGTGCCAGTGATCCCGTTCAGACCTATTACACAATCAGAAGATCATCTAGATATCAGAACAACGACTAACCCTCTCCCAGGATAATAGTAACCAGATTAGCCAATCTCGAAGTCAAACTACCCATACTCCGCAAATGATTTGGTGGCGGGGCGAACCAGTGGCCCGCGATTTCAATGGCAGTGGCAACACCCCACATGATAAATTTGGAAATGTGTGCCGCATCGTTGGTGTACCCGGACAAGTACAACATGGCAAACGACCCGAACCATAATCCCGCGCTTATAAACATTGCAAGCGGTTTTACGACAACGGCTGGGTCGCGCTTGTCGTGCGCGTAGAGCCATACTGGAATTGATGTTAATGGTGGTGAAATGGGGCCTTTGATTGGCTCACCTCGGATGTATTGGGCACATAACATGGCCCGGCTAATCCCGATGACAAGAGCAATACCAAAGAATGAGAGTTGAGGGATGCGCTCGTTAGCGGCCTCGTTGGCGGCTTGTTGGGCGGCCGAAACACCATTAATCTGGTCGAGAATTCGCTGATTTGGATCTATGTCGGCTCCACCCACATATGCCGTAACGTCGAATTCTAATTATAGGTATGAGCAGTGTGTGGCGACGAGTATTGGAGAAACTGACTCGATGTAAAGGCCGAAAGAGAACCAAAGACGCAGAGCTGCAAAAAGACTAAAACTCGATGGAACCAATCGTTGGAGTAAAACTTGGAGGAGGTCAGGTCAGCTGAAACGGCAATAAGAGATACGCACCCGAATGTCATAAGAGACCTGTGAAACCCACATCCACCACACCATAGAGAAGAAGACGGCATAGGAAAGAGACTCTTCGCCACCAGATATGGTACTGTTTTGCGTGAGGTTAGAAAATGTGCTTGCCCAAGCAAGATCGTAGAACTTGAACAACGTCAGCATATGATGAAATGGCTCGAGGCAAACTCACGAGATCGAGCCATGCGGGGGGCCGTTCACCACGCTCCTCATCATTGCTCTTGTCAACATCCTTGATTTCGTCGGCCGTCAGCATGCCCACATAGGCCTCGGCTTGGTTTGGCGCCGGAGTGGTCCCGTGCAACGACGACTGACGACGCTGTTCACGCAGTTCTCGGTACCTAATCGTGATTAGCCTCGAGTAATGTACAATAAAACGAGCAACATACTGTATAGTAAGTCTGTCGAAAAACGGCGATTTGCTCCATGGAATGAGCCGTTCCCGACGGTGCAAAATGAGGTCCTCACTGGCAACAGTCAGAAAACGAATGAATACCAATATTAGCCACTTACTTTTCTGGGTCTACCTCCTTCGAGATGGCCGCAAACGACGTTACACGCTTCTGCTTTCTCTCGCGCAACGAGGGGACCGACATATCGGGGGAAAGTAAGAACCATCAACTATCTTGGGCTATTTATTATCAGACCGACATCAATGTTGATCCAGGCACAGCCAATCGCAAGCTAACACAGCCATACTCTGCCCTGCCACAAGCACCAACTCCGCTTCATTCCGTCCAATGACCACTGGTCTCGACCACATATAGCTATCTCAGCACTGCTCTTTACACCCTCCAATCCGTTGTGAACGGGGTCGGCAACAGCGGCCATGTTGGGCGCTTAATTAGTAAGGGACAGACAGACAAGGAAGTTGAAGGAACTGACAAGCCACGCAACCGTTTGCAATTGATCCGAACTCGCCCTGTTCCCTAGTGCGCCACATCTGGCGGGTCCCAAGCGCCAGCGAAGAACCTCCTATCACGCCCTGAGCCGGGGCAGAGCGATTCGCACCATAATCGCAAGTTATATGCGCGCCTCTTGTCTTGCCAACAAGTCATGTGATTACTAATGTGGCAACAATATCAATTCTAAGTCTCGGAGCCGGCGACGTGAGGAAACAAGCTGCATTCATTGTTCTCGCCCACAAGATCTAAACACTGCTGATGAGCAAATGACAACTCACAGGACCAACAAAGGCCCCGACATTTGTGCTTTGTTGAAACTCGAGCCAATTACCCCGGCCGATGGCGGTGCCGCCCTCGAGCTCGATCAATTATAAATTGGAAAGGTATTGGGATTTCATCCCTCAAGCTGGATTTTGGATTAATACCAAACCGGGAGTTTATGAATTCGTTTTAGCAGCTAACACGTGATAACGGGATTTACCACGTCGGCGGCAACTGGAGCTCCTGCAATATACACATAGTTACATTTTGTTCATCAAATCGCTTCGGCAAACAGCTTCGTAGCCAGGAAATCAAAATCAGATGGCCAAGCTTCGCAACGACCCCGACCTCGAATACGGATCTAGAGTCAGTTGCGTGGGTGTTGGGTATTCAAAGTAGACGACGGTGAGAACTGTTCCAACGTACGCTACCCTATTTTCAGGCTTGTAAACAAAATGCCGTCACCGATATTGCAACGTACCTCGCCATACCGCACTCAAACCCTCGGCAAGGATGCACGCACGTTCCCTATTCCGAAGCATCACCGGATGTTAGCTCATATGCCAAGCAAAATACGTAAGTATCCTACGAATTGTTCACCGCTCACGCAGATAGGTCGGACATTTCAGCTATATATTTGCCGCAAGTTGGAGTTCCATGCCGGGGTCTAAATTTCGCACCGGCGCATGGTTTCTAAATAATAATTACATTTTAGAAATGTAAATTAGATGATCTTCGACAGTTTGCAAAATTTGATAGGTAATCGAATCGAACTTGATAATATTAGGGTGAGCTGAGCCACATGCGCACCTAGGATATGGTTTTTACCGCTCGATGCACTTGAAATACCCTCCATTCGATATATCAAATATTCTCCTACTTGGAATGAAACATCGTATTTGTATTGGAAACAAGCGAGAGTGTATGCCTACATATAGTCAACATGTCTCGCATATTACAACAAGAATACCAAGCAATGCCGATAAAGCCTCTCTTGTGTGTAAAATTTCAGGGTTTATAGCGAGCGACGAGTCACGGGAAATATGTACCAGCAAGCGTTCATAACTGAACAAGAAACTATAAACATAATAGGTAATGCGGGGACACCGGATCAAACCAAAAGAGAAAGATGGGTACAAACCTTGATACATTTACTTGTCTATATGTGGTGAGTCGGCGTGGTGACTTTAGTAGGTCGAGTCTCCTGCGCCGGTCGGAAAGTACACACGCTGCATGTCGTAGGGAATAGCTCCAGGAGGTGGACTGTACTGGCTAGTCTGCGCATAGCCAGAGTCGGAATTATACGTGGCTTGCCAGTGGTAATAAGTTGGGACTGCCGCCTCAGGCCCAATACCAAGCGCAGAACCGGGAGCCGGCTGGTGCACCGGCTTGCATGCAAGCGAAAGTGGATGGGAATCATGCACTACCTGCAATGGAGCCGGTACTTCTGGGACAGACGGAAATGGCTTCCCAGTAATCGCATATGTCGAGTGTAACGCAGACTGTAGCAAAGAGATGAATAAGCGCCGGTAACAAACGAGATTTACGCAGAGTGCTTACGCCATGCCCAGCGGCAATGTCCTGATGGTCGTACATCACCGAAAGGTCAATGGGTTCGTGACCCTGCCTCGAGTGTAGAGGGTCAATCCCATAGAGACCAGGCGTGGTGCTAGATTGAGATGTAGGGCTCCCCGCCACGGGGTGTTCAAGGGCTCGATCTATCTGCTTCGGATATGAACTAGGGTCGTAATAAAACTCGGGAGGGGTATTCGATGGTGAATGGTGACCCACGTGCTCAACTGCCGATACGTCGCTGTTCGCTTGATCTGCTTGGGCTTCCCGCTTGCGCGGGTATGCGTTGCAAGGGCGGCGATGACGGCTTAGTGGAGACGAGCTCAAGGGTCGGAGGGGAATGGAGGAAGCGAGCGTGGTCTCACGTTGGTGCGCCTGAGAAACAGCAGAGCGGGGCGCAGCCGGTTCTATGTGAGAGGACGCGCCAAGTGGAACTGACGATGCTCGACGGTGTGGCTCGAGCGCGCGGTCTTGGCGAGGAATTTCTGGGTTGTCGGGCGCAAACGGGTCGGTAAAGACGGGTGGGGGTCGGTCCAAGGCACGCAATATTTCAATGTTGGTGTGGAAGTGACCTCGCATCCCCGGAGGGTCATTGGCTGACGGCTGGAGTTGAGGCGTTGGAGCCGCGACGCTCTCTCGATCTAGTCCCAGCCGCTGAGCTTCCTTCGTAAGCTGATCGCCAACCAAACCACGCTGCACGAGCTCGGCTACTCGAGCGCAACGCGCCTTGTCCTTCCGGCGCTCCTCCTGGTTGATGAACTTGGCCTTTTCGTTGTCTACAAAACAGAGTTGGCCGCCTTCCCCAACGTTTAAGCTCCCAACGAGCTCGCGAGGGCCGTTAGCACTACCGATCCCCGGGGCAGTTGAATAGGGTGAAGCCGTTGTGGGGACGCTACGGCACTTAACCCTGCGCTTCACGACTCCTTCAAGTTTGACAGGCTTGTATCGATAGCCGGGGTACATTTGGTTATGTTTCTCCTGGAGTGACCGGGAATTAACGGCTGAGAGGGATCACAACGTCACCCACTCACCTTTTCAAGTTCTGCCAACTGCTCCCACGCTAGGCGCTGGCGAGGGGGCAAGTTGTTCCATATCTCCCCAATGATCTATGTTACTTCTTAGCGGTGCAATAATGTACAAAGCGGGAGACGTTTACCTTGCTAATGTGACGGTGGTCATTCTAAATGAACTTGTGCGTGAGCCAAAACAAGCAAAGAGCTGACGAACTGCGCCGTACCTCGACTTTTCCCGGAATCAGTTGAGCGGCTACATAATGGGACCTGAAGAGGATAAACGCATTACGCGGACGAGGAATGTGGCCCGGCGGTCGTTTCTTGCTGTGAGATGGCTTGGGGACGACTCGCTCAGAGACTAGGCTTGCGGGCGTGATGGGCTCCATAAAGTATGAAGGCTCTCCGGGGGACGGAAAAGCACTCGAATTAGAAGATGTAGCGAGTGAGGGTGGGCTGGATGTATGGTTTGAAGCCTCAGGAGAATGGTTCGAAATCAGAGGTTGGCTGGAAAGCTCTTGCATTGCGCCTATTTCGGGAGCGAGTCGCGGTGGCTGGGAGAAGTTGCTTGCGAAGTGGCCTTGTATCCAAATATCCGGTGAACTGAGCGCTATGTGGACAATGCGGGGGTTAACACTGGCAGGTGGCAAAACACCAACCATTTGCGTAATGATAACTTACCATTACATCCTACGGTATCGATGCTTCCTCCCTGTACCATTGAGCCGAGTGTACAGCCTAGGCAACTTTAAAAACCGTGCGGTGGATACGTAGGGGGAGGCACTGAAGCGCGGTAGCTTAAAAGCAACCGGGGGAAGGATCGATGGGGTGGGGTGGGGGATGTGCGGTGCTGATTAATGGAAATCAGTGAAACGGTTGAGACCTAGAATGGGACCACTGATTTCTTGTGGTATGGATATCCGTGAAACAGAAATATTCTGGTCCCACATCCGATTGTTCTTAATTTGTATCAGATATCGCGCGTAGACATCAATCGTTGCTGACCACCTCAGAGGCATAACACCAAAACGCGAAGTACTGAATTGTGCGAGTCACCCAGCGCCACTGAGCGGCAAGCTAAGCTTCCATAATAATCGTTTCAGCCTTTATTGGCACCCAACAAAAGCACTTGAGGATAGCTTTATATGTGTAGCGCATTCCGTGATTCAGTTGCTTGGTTGCTGAAATTCTAGTCCGCGGTACCGCATCGATTGACATATCCAACTTGATCCAAGGAAGTCCCTGCCATCGGGTTGATGGGGCGGCATCTGTCCAGCATTGAAATGTATGCGCCATGATAGCCCACGTGGAGATAACGTGGGAACCAGGGATTGCGATCGAGCATACCACAACCAACCAGAGTCGAACACACAAATTCTCGTCAGCTAGTCATGGTGCCGTTCGTTTTTACGATAAGAGCCTTTGGATACGGGGTTGCTCCCCGTAAGCCTCCAAATTCCAAGCTTCCCGATGCGGTGGCAGCATGATGCTGTGTCGATCATAAGCGCAAAGTTCCGTCGTAACCAAGGTCATGGGCATCCACTTTTGGCTTCCCATTGTCAGCCATCGCCCGTGCCTAGAGCGAGATAGGCGGCAACTGGAGTTAGCCCTGTTCGAAGGCTAGGCCTTGAACTCTGGCGACGTCAATAAGATTTTGTGACATTTGGGCATTTAGCGTCTAGTTAGTGGCTTTGTGATGCGTGTGGGGGCAAATCGTTTCTACCATAAACCGTTAGCGCCGGTTGGAATTCTTGGTGGTTGACCGTTAAGACCGGGTGTCGCCGCTCCATCGTGCCACAGGAATAGTAAAGACTAGTAAGCCGCCTGCACAAGGAGTCATTACCGCGCGGCGCGCCTCATGAAACAGAGATAGTTGGAACAGGTTTCCATACTGGTTGGAAGTCGCTCAGGTAGTATCATCCATGGACCGTTTAGGAAAGTGACCGATTGATCGAGCTAGGTTATTCCAAGTCGCTCCGGACACGGGACACGAGCGTTGGGGGACTAGGCAGCAAGCGATGAGCATAGAACCCACAAAAAATTCCAAGAAAGCAAGGTTATCTAGCATATGACAGAAGGTGACCAAAGGTCGTTAGACATGGACATTACGCGGCATCCAAATCCAACCCGACTTGAGAAGGGTCAGGAAACCAGCCATACTCTGCCAAACTAACTCTCATCAGGCCTCTTCCAGGACCTGGAGCGTTGACTTGGACGTCCTCAGCTTGAAGCGCCACTCTCTGGCGGTCGGCACCCGAGGTGCCAGGACCCCGGGATGAAATAGTGCCACTACTTGCGATTACACGATGCCAGGGAATATCGGTCTCATCGGGTAGAAACTTGAGGGCTACAGAGGAAATATCAAGCACATCACAATAAAGAAAACAGAGTTCAAGCCGACCTTGCCCTACATGTCGAGAGTGCCTAGGCATTCCGACGATTTTTGCAATGTGGCCACTGGAGAGGGGAATAGGGGTCATGCATTGCTCCACTACACAAGTACAAATTCAATGCGCTAGAAGCACTTACTAGCTCGTAACTCTACCGAACGGAATTTGACGAACAGCAGCGTAAACTCGGGAATGGAACTCTGCGGCGTCCATGGGGTGTTGGTCGTGAAAAAGCGGTCGCCTGTGCACACAACTGACATTGTTGGGGCTTGTAGGGGCAGCGCTTTCCCGCCCAGACCCTTATCACGTGACTTGAATAACACACCAATAACACGTTGTATTTACATTTACCGTGTCATTTCGCCAACCACACGATATGTTTGGGATCTTGGCTATTCCCATTGCTGCCTTTGCCTTTTGGGTGTGGACGTGGGACAAAGGCATCCCATATATCAACCAGCAACCCGGCCAGAGATGGAGGGCGAAAGCACGCGTTGCCGCACGCAATCGGACCAAGATTCTGGACCAGGCAAACGTCGCCTGGAAGGCAGGCCAAAAAAGCACAGCGAAAACAGTATGTTCCCATCTTTCATCTATTCGCTTCGAGCTCACACGCGTCGTAGCTTTCTGAACGAGGCAAGCACTTTGGAAAACAAGTCGAACGGTACAATGAACGCGCGGCCAAAGAAATCTTCGATTCTCTCAACGCAATTTATTATTCCCAACCCCCCGAAGATGCTCTTGCCAAGATTGATCTCCATGGACTTTTCGTAAACGAGGCACTGGTATATACTGAAAACCACCTTGAGCGGTGTCGAGAGGAGCGAATCACACGCACGTCCATCATCACGGGGCGGGGCAACAACAGCAAGGACGGAGTTGCAAAGGTGCGAACTCCAGGCGCCCCTTCATTCAGTTTGAATTCATCCCTGCTCCTGATATAGATCAAACCCGCCGTAGAGGGACTACTTATTCGAGAAGGCCTCGAGGGCAAATTCCATTGGGAAAACGAGGGATGCGTGCTGGTCGAGCTTCCGCTTACATCCAAGAGAAAGAGGTCCCTTGCCCAGAACACTCAGAACAATAGCGACGGCTGTGTCGTGATGTAAAGACTTGCTGGACTGATCCCCCGAGCTTATCGCATTTAGAGATTTAGCTCACCCTGCTGCTTCAAACGACCTTATTTATCTTGATTATTGTTAGCGCTGTGTGTATCTTATTTGTACCTGAATATCCCGTGTTTTGTATCAGGTGCATAGTAACTTGAACTGAATGTATGTGGTCTAATAGATTCACGAGTGAAAGCAATAATGTTATATCTGAATCAAAGCTGATAAATTAAGAGAAGTAACTAGCTAGAGCGGGGACAAATCTATGCACAAGTACAACACACAACACTGGAAAGAGCGAGATGAAGAAAAAACAGAGCTGAAATGTACGAGTACGCAGCAGAGGACAAAGACAACAACAGTCCTACAACAGAATGTCCATACGTATGTCATCCGGATCTACGAGCGAGAGCAAACAGCAAAACGAGCTAAACAAGAAATAACCTAGAGAAGCAGCTAGACAGCGAAACGAGACGTGACAATAATATACCTCCCACGTGCTCAGAGACTAAACAACCCCCCACCGCGTCTCCGACTCCCACCAAATGGATGGACCAAGACCGCCGAGCAAAATAATCCAACCGTGAGTCCAATTGCAACGGACACGAGCTGCTCGGCAACCTGGAACCCAGTCCCGTACGAATAAGTCGCACCGACTTCGTTGTTGGACTGTGCGAAATTAAGCAACCCGCCATTGGCGAGACCACTAAGAACACATACACGAGTGAGAATTGCGTTTTGAACAGAGTTTGAGGGGTGCATACCTGGGTAGTTGGAACAAGATACCGGTTATCATGACCACGAACGCAGTCCCGTTGAAGAACCGGCCATACATATTCCCAGCAAGCCCAACAGCCAAAGACCTATATGCGCGCGCATCGGTCGGGTTAACTATCACCCTCGCATGATGCACTTCCGACCGGAAACTTACCCAAGGGCAGAAGTGATATCCGACCGATTCGGGAACGCAATCGTGGAGAAGTGATTTGAGACCCAGCCTAGAAAAGGGTTACCCCTGTTAGCAAACTTCGACCATCCGATATCAATAGAAGACATTACCAGCACACGAGATCAAAATCGCAACCAACTATTAAGGATCCGTCAAACTCCACACGGCCGATACATTCAACCAATGATACTTACCAGCTCTTTACGCCTGATCGGGCTCTGATTCCTCAAGCTCAAAAACAACGAGAACCCAGGCACACATAAAAATGCTGTAGCTCCGTAAGTATCACGCATACAACCAGCGCAAAACTTGAATATGGCTTACCCCAGTATGGCGACGGGTTGCGCTGCCACCATGGCCCATTCGCGTCGTGTACGTTTGTACACTGGTAGTCGTTCGCGCCAAGCACGCGTTGTCCTGACACGGCGTGAAACAGTTCCGCCCCAATTGATAGCCCGAAACCAAGGAAGATCGAGTAGATGATCGAATAACATAGTCGAACCGAACCGGAAATGATCGAGCGGGACGCTAACTCAAGTGAGCCGCAGAGGACGATGTATCCTGGAAGGATGAGGACAACCGAGCCCGATGCGACGGCTGCGTAGCATACGTGCCTGGTGGCTGCGAATGCCCCGGCGATAAAACTGAGAAGGCTGGCGATCGTAATTTCGAAAACATTGGAATAGAGCTCGTTGCGCGCGCTGAGATTCTGGACCCAGACAAGCATGGCACCTAGCGGGAACGCGACGAGCGCGTCGACAAAGCTGCCCTTGAATGAAATGGGTGTAATGAAGGCGCTGCAAAAGCCGCCAATAACGACTGTTTTCCAGCCATTGTAGAGTGCCTGTTTGCCACTGTTAGAATCCGCCACCTAGATGATAAATAGGCTGCACTGACAGGTTTCTTCATCAAGTTATCCAACATCAGGCTCGCCTCACCAACACCCAACTCGTCGTGTATCACACTCCAATAGATCCGGTGTGCATCGAGAAGCTTGCCAAGGTCGAGTGCCGAGGTCTGTTTGAGGAACTTGGTTTCCGTGGTGTGGGTTGCCGAATCGCCAAAAGAAAAGAGCATTACGGAAGGAAGATACATGCACGAGACTTGAATATCGAGCACCCGAGCAGTAGCCTGGATTTGGGCCTCGAGTCGGTGCGAAGGTGCACCAAACCTGCATTGGGTCAGTCGGTCGGAACATAAACTGTCGAGGACAAGCCTTACATCATCAATGCTCGGGCAAGTTTGAGGATAAACTCTTGCCGCTGTAAAATCTCTGCCACGTGCATCGTAATCTACCACAAACAGTGAGTATATACCAATGCATACATCCAGATTCAACACGCACATAGACTTCCTGTCGCTTCTTCTTTTCCCTTCTACGCTTGCGCTTCTTCTCGTCATTCATACCATGACCCCACTCTGAAAACGGTGTCCCTTCCTCGGTGCCAGGCGTGCTCCATCCTGGCGTGGCCCAACCAGGGATTGGGAGAGGGCCAAGATGCATCGATGCACGCTTATTGGTCTTGGCATATTCAGGTGCGGTAATAGTCGACTTGGATCCAATGGTTGAAAGCTTGGTCGAGTTGGTCGCGACTGAAGTGAGCGGGGCGCCAACTGTAGCGTGTAGATCCGAGATGGAAGGCTGAGTTTCAAGCCGCCCTGTTACAAGGGCGGGATGTGGAGGGGTCATGGCGCCCGAGGGAGAGGCTGTACCAGACGAGGCAGTCGTCCGAGGTGCCTTGGATTTGGCCTTTTGAGAAATGTCATCCGCAGAGTATCTGAAAAAAGTGTCAACGGCAAGCTCATTTGTGACAAGAGTGGAGCCAGATGACAGGAAAGGCGGGGGAAGATCATAAAGTCCAGGGAATGAAATTAAAGAAGCGTGCGAGAAGATGAGGGCCAAACAAAAAACCGCACAACACATATTCAACCAGATGCTCACCTGGACAAGTGATATCCTGGCCGCTTAGCTTCGGGCCCTAGTGTGCTTGCTGCGGGGGCTGCGACACCGGAAATGTTCCCCGTGCTAGCGATCAATCCACCAAACACCCCCGCTGCAGATCGAGCGGCGGCGGGCCGGGACGAGGGCTTGAGAGCCTTGGGAATGCATAGGTTGAATGCGGCCGAATGGAGATGAGATGAAGTTGAATGGTTATTCGACTCATCGGTTGGAGTGGCTTCTGTAGAGCTCGACTGGGGCACGGCAGAGGCAGACTGGGTTCGGCGGTGGCCCAGCCTCTTTGCCGATGATCTTTCGTTGGACCGTTTATGGAAGTCTTTGAAAAATGGATTCCCGCCCTCGTCGTCGGTCGCTTCCCGGCTGGGCGTCGATTGGCCTGAACGCAACTGGTACTGGTGTTCGTAGAGTGCTAAAAGGCTCGAGAGCACACCACCGCCGGTTCCAGGCCCCGTAGCCATATTGCCAACGGCAGGAGCAGCTTTGGGAGCGGTAGCACGCTTCTCGACATCGCCGTCATCTGGCTCTGCAGGTTTGCGCCTGCGGAGAAACCCACCAAAGCGGCCACTCTTATGGGCCTTGACAAGGCGTGAGGCACGACGCTCAATAGAAGCAGAGCCACCTGGCTTGGGAAGTCCATCACGCTCGTCGGGAGCAACATATACATCCAGTCCGAGATCATGCGGGTCCTCTCTGGGGGTTGTTGGGGCCGTCGAGGGTGCAGTGTCGGGCCCGACTCGATGTTCCTCAAGAGCAAGGCGCAGATGATCAAACGCCATGGGCTGCAGACAATCAGCATATACCCATCATCATATTAAAGGACCCACATCCCGGGCATGCTCATCGAGTGCATGCGGTGAAGGCGACTGGGCCCACTGCACACGACGGGGGCGAGCAGGCTCAGAACGGGGGGGCGAGGAATCTTCAGCCATCATCGTCGAGTTCCAGGTGCGCCTTCTGCCGTTTTATATCCAAAAACAAATATATGCTTCCATGACGCGCCGAATGTGGGGATATGCCTCGGTTGAATATGGCTGACCCCCATAACCCCGTTTGTGCGCGGCTCCACCGATGGACTCGTTCCCATGCGATAGGTTATATAAGTACCACCCCAAGACGAGACTGCATCGCTCCTGCCTACCCATCGCGAAATAGGCTCCCACTCCAACTATGACGTCACCCGACATGTCGATTTCCCTTGTTGTTATCCTTGGACGCTGCCGCCCCCCAGCGCACCCGGCAACGCCACCCAATTCACTAATTCACTCAAGCCGGGGTTGGAATTCCATAGCCAGCTGCCGAGAGATAAGACAAGTCTCGACTCGCCTCGCAAGCATAGTACCGTATCGCAATATATCAAACTCGATGCGGGGGAAAGCGAGTGGAGCCGACTTCTATGTTTCATTATTGCACACTATAAATTTTTAATTCATACTTTAACTTTACAGACTTTCGTGCATCGAGGTGATTAGATGAAAATAGGCAACCTAGCGAGTAGCAACGTCAGCAATCGATTCGAATGAGCACGGCGATCCAAAGCCCAGGGCCCAAACAAGCGGCGGCAATTGACTACCGATAACAAATCCCGTCTGCAAACGTCCACTAGAAGCTAAATGCACAGTTTGAAAACTGCCTTCCGCCTAGCTCTAACTCTGTAGCCTGGTGACAGCAAAGAGTCTGCGGGGCATCCATTGTACTCCCCACCGTCCGAAGACGGAGCCTCCGCCATGCCGTTGCGAGGCAATAACCTATGCGCAGCCTATGCCCTCTGCCCACCCGAATTGCACCTGAACCCAAAAAAAATCCAATCACTCACGTAGGATTGAATCCTTGCCAGTCCCCGTTCTCAACAAGATCCTTCTGTTCAATCAAAAAATCGAGCGGGGCTTCAACAAGGTGTCCATGGATCTGCGAAAGTTTGGACTTGACAAGGTTCAAATCCAAATCTGTTGCCAAGTGCCCAGTTTTGACCTTGGGTACATAGTTCTACATTACACCGCCTCGTTAGCAAAACCCCGTCCGCAGATGAATAGTGCCGCGCACCTTGTATTGCTCCCAGTTGCGCACAATGTCGGTTGGAACAGTCTTAAACAGCTCGGAAAAGATCGCCCGGTTCTTTACCGCCGTACCGATCCAGAGTGCTTGGAACTCGTCAGAAAGCGGATCGCTCACCGCATCGTCTTCCCGTGTTCCGAGCTCGTTTTCATTGGGGATCGGCGCAGGGCGCATGAACGACGTCACTGGCTCGTCCCCATTGGCGCAGTTCTGGGGCTCGATCAAGCCGAGGTGTTCTAAGGAAGTGGTGAGCGTGTGGCAAAAATTCGGGGTAGGACCTACCTCGGAAGAGTTTACGACGAAGCGTGGCAGCGAAGCGAGTTGCCATGTACTGTTCCCTGTGTGAGGCTTTATCGGGCACGTATGTTACAGGAACGTACCCTTTCACCATTCATCGTTGTCTCGATTTCGTCCGTGTCCTCCACCACAAGTGCTATTTCAGAATCTCCGTCACCCTTTTGGCTGCGATCGTTGATGTTGGCCGAGCCCATCTAAGAAAACTATAAGTCATTGTCCCGGGAACAAGAAAATACATACAATCACGCGACGGTCATCAACAATCATAACCTGCAATCGCAGTGAGCAACCAATTGAAGTCTATATCATTGACTAACCTTGGAATGAATATACAATAGCTCGGAAACATACCTGCTCACGTTAGCTCCAGTCCAGACTCGGTACAAAAAATGACTCACGCATCGCGCTCCTCTTGTTCAGACCCATACCACTTTTCATCCATTAACTGAGTTCCGTCCAACAGCGCGTGCTGTCCGACGGTATCCGATACGCCTTCGTCCCCCCTCGGCGCTCCATTCTGGAACCGCGTAACAAGCTCGGACGCCCACTGAGTCGACGCGGGCATAGCCACCTCCTCAACTGTCTTTTGCGCCTCCTTGCCCTTTTCGGTAACACCCATCCCTGAAGGGTCCAACCCGGCATCTGGAACTGGTGCCTTGATTTGTACCTTGTCTTGATGCCAGAACCCGTCGTCTCCGATCCAGAGACGTGCCTGCGCGACCTGGGCCTGGTGGAACGGGATTCCTGAATTTTGTTCCATTTGGCGAACAAATGAGGCAGGTCCGTTGATACGGTCGTATGCGCGGAGGTGGTAGAAGCGAATATAGTCGCGTCTGCGTAGCGCCGTGGGTAAGTAGAGGCAGAACGGCCAAACCAATGACATACGGTTCATATCCTGCCTTACGAATTTCTTCATAGATGCTGCTCCCTCCCCGGTTAACTTCAAAATGTTTAGTACGTAGTTTGATGGAATAGAGGTAAACGCACTGGTTCGGTACTGTGCCGCCATGATTGTCTTGATTCCATTCTGGTCGTTGATATTCCCAGCAAATCCCGGAACTTCTGGGATGACCACAATGACCTATCGTTTTTTTCATGTCAGACGCGACGTACATAAGTCGTTGAATCTCACCTTGAACTTTCGGCCGTTCTTCGCAGCATCAACGATTTTGTCAACCAGGGCCTTGGCAATTTGGTTCTTGACTGGGCCATTGGAACCAGTATTTGAAATACTGTCGTCTGATCAATAAAGTTCCTCTTTGGGTACAATTACCACTCACAAGAACTGGTTCTCGATATAAATAAAGTGATTGGCTTCCGCGATCATCTGTAAGTCTACGCACGAAAATCAGTACTGTTGAGAGACAAAATGATGCAAACGTACAGGCATTTTGCACGCTATCTTCGGTCAAAACGCCATGGCTCCAGTCGCTGACACTGCGTACCACCTGGACACGACAGGTTCCATACGGTGAATGTCCGTCTTCATCTCCGGGCGGGCTTCCCTCGCCTTGCCAACGCTGCCTGAAACGGCGACCCATTTCGTGCCAACGCTCGCGGTGAGGATGACCTAGAAATTACGTTAGGTCATGCCGAACCAAATTACGAGAACTTACGAGTGACTGGTTGTTCAGGTTCGGCATCAACGTCATGGGGGAGCGCTAACCAATCTACGCTGTAACCTAAAATTGAGCTCAACTAAAGAACAGGGCATCGGCGGCTTACTTTGCAGCGTCCTTGTACTATTCAAAGCGTCAGTAAATCAAGTAGATCCCTATGAGTGTCAGGCACACCTTCCGAGTCTTGATTTCGTTCCAGCGTTCAATAAAATGTTGTACGATATCCAGCACCACGGGTCCAATCAAAGTCATGTGTACGTCGTGCCAGGGCATGCGGCCAGTTTCCAGTAAAGACAATTGGTTACTTGCGTAGTTGTCTACTTTTATAAAGTCAAGCACACGCGCATTGTTGTAATCCTGGCCTGGGAAGAGTGTCCTCGAGAAATCTGTTGGATGGCAGTCGGCTAAAGGGCTGTTGGAAGAGTGTTACTAGGGCAACACTCGTCTGCCGCGTCTACCCACTGGTTATGCGTATCCCATCGTCCGAAACAGGCGTCAAGGCCTCCGATGCAGGCTCGTTTATTATCAACAACGACTACCTTCTCGTGATGGCTCCAAAATTCAACACTCGAGTCCGAGCCAATGTGATCAGGATGCCGCAGACATACGACATTAGGGTGCAGCTGGCTGAGAGCGTCTTTAGTGTGCTTGCTCGACATGCTCATTGTCTGCGTGACTTCTTTGTATACAACCACATAGACTTTGACTCCCTGTTGGGCTTTACGCAGCAAGAGTCGGTCAAGGCGCCACTCATAATGGTCTGCTGGGGGTCGACGAAGATAAAGCTCAGGAGAGAGCCACCAGTCAAGAATGAAGATACATTCTGTAGCAGAATCGAGGATCTCGGACATGGCCCAGAAGTAATCTGACCAGTCAGTCGCGTGCAATTTTCCATTATGTCGGCTTACCATGACCATCAATATGCCTACCAAAATACGCGTGAGTTTTGAATGAGGGTGGGTAGTAGTAGCACTTGCCATTTCACCGTATTGTTATCCCGGATATTGGCAAAGCTCTCGAAACGGTGGCTTTTGCGGATCTCCTCGCGAATGCGGTCGTGCTCCTGCTCTTCCGGATCATCATGGCGATCTTATACCAGACTCAGCCTCGGAATAGTCAGTTTAGGCTGCCGGGACTTACGATTGGGGTTGAAAAAGCCTTAAGAAGCAATAACACAGCGTGAGATATGCGAGCTTAGATCGCTGATGTGAGGCGATTGATATACGCACCCGTTAGTTCGGCTTTGGTTCTAGAAATCCCTTCTCTTAGCAGCGGTAGATCTTTGTGTTCGTTGACGAAAGTGGTGACTTTGTTGAAAAATGACATGGTTGTACTTGTATATGTGGATGATTCCCGCCGCTGCTTTATATACGGTGGAGGGTCGGTTTCAGTCGTCGGTTGCCGGGAGCGGGTAACTCAGGAACTGTACAGCCCATCACTCAATATTACGTCATGGCCATGTGGGCGTCTATGTGGCTATCCTTGGCTTGCAAATTTAAATTGCCACAGCCACACGAATGTCTCCAGCAGCAATCAAGAAGCATCCTAAGTACTATTTTGAGGACGGAAATGTTGTATTCCTTGTGGGTATAAACACTGCGAGAACTCTGGTAGTTGCTTATTTTAATCATAGACCACCGACAAAACACTCTTTCGCCTACATAAATGTATACTTAGGCTTCACTCTACGTTTTTCGATGACATGTTCGAACATGCTCACCCCCCTCTGAAAGACGAAAAGGGGAAAGATATTCCTGTTGAAGGGTCGTCGGATGACCATCCGATCGAACTCGGTGGCCATGCTCTAGCCACGTTACGTGATCCTGAGCTCGAGGCCATTTGCGCGGTATTGTATGAACTGTAAGGCGTTTTACCACACTAAATTAATCTATTGAATAGTAACTTCCTATAAATATAGGCCTCTGACAGCTGCTTCGGACCTTGAAATTGGGCAAGCGATAGACCTACTTCAGGTTACCTCCAAATTCCAGTTCGAGACCATCCAATCAAAAGTCGTAGAGGCCCTAGATAAATCTATACTAGTGCCTGCGAAACGCTATGCGCTTGCAGTAGATTGCTTGGTCGACGAGTGGATTCTCCGAAGCTACATAGAAATTTGTTCCACGGTTGATTCTCCCGCGCCAGAGCTATTTGCCGAGTTTACATTGCGCACCGAGATCAACAAGTTATCGGTCCTCTTATCAGTTCGCGAAGATTACCGGGCAAAGCTTTTCACGTACGTCCACGGAACTCAATGGGCGCCGTATCCAAGCAGCCAAAGCCACCCTACATCCGTTTGCCAAACTTGCCTGGCCAACATCAAGCCACTCTTGCTTCGAATTCTCTCTACTGGTGGGCTAACTGATCTAAGTGGTGCCGAACCAACACAGTTACCGCTGCTCGAACATCGCCTGCTCAAAGGAATTAAACCAAGGGCGGACGGCCAAGTCGTGATCACTATCTGCGCCAACTGCCGTCCTAAAGAAAAGGCGATTGTTTCGCAGATGCTTGGGATCAACGATCTGACAAGCGAGGTCAAAAAGGTCATGCATATAAGTTAGGGGGGATTAGCCATGGGCTACAAGAGAATACCTTGGAGATACGTAGTTCTTCCCGAGTTTCCAAGTCATTGTATGCATTTTGAAACTCTCTTGTAAACAACAATGAATTGCGAATTAAATACCTTAGGATAGGTCGATACGTAGTCTGGCTTACAGGAAATTTGGGAGATTTGCCGCAACTTGCCGATCCGCTGTGTTTCGTCCTTGATAGTTAGTTACGTAATAAGGCCATTGTGTAGGTCATGTATAAGCTCCTGAAAATTTCAGCGCATAATGCGATTGTATGCACCTTAACCAGTGGCAAGGTAAACTTGGCCAGAGTAGGCAGGCACGCCCACGTGATGACTTTTATCCGTGGCCCGCTCTCTCATCTCTGTTTGCATTCGAATTCGCCTGTGCGGGTCAAGATTTGGTCTGACAAACCCCCGAATGAATAAGTTTTGTATTATGTTTTGTCTGTGTTTTGGTTTCCGCGAACGGCTTTTTGTCACACAGAGCTGTCTCTGATATTCCACGCATTTTTCACACCCACTGGATTTGGTCCCGAGCGATTATACTCTGTATTGTAGCTCGTTGTAATTAGATAGGCATTTTCTATATAAAAAGCACGCTCACGTGACTTACTATATGCATATATATGCATATATGGACCGCAGAAAAGGTTTCGCGAGCGGCCTAGCCTAGCATACTGTACGTATAATAGAAACCAGGTATTGGATATTTAGGGAAGGGGAGGGGGGGGCACAATGAAGAAGTCTAAAATGAATTTACATGCACGTCGGCCCAACAAATTGTGTATAGCAGATGAACCCAAGGACATCGATATTGGTCCGTATACGTGCCTTGGACCGCATAGACATTCGGCCTACTCATTTACGCTTGGATCACTATGCGTACTATTCATGTTCAGGTATTTTGAGTAGCGGTCAGACCTGGTGTATGTTGTTCATAGAAACATATATACATGCATGTGTGGAAGTGCCCTCAACGATTTATAATTGAGCATAGTACGGCAAACAGCTATTTATATGTGCATGGCTTGGGAAATTTATATTAATGATCAATACCTCGACCTCTCAAGAGTTTCAAACCTTTCGGTAGAAACGTTATGTGCCTTATAATTAGCGTTCCAAGCTGCGACGGCAGCCTCGCGTTTTTCCCGACATTTCCTTCGCAAGCTCGCCATTTCCACAGTGTGTTCCATGCCCCTCAGGGTATCTATGGTTTCGGTTATATAATTTAACTTTGTGAATAGCATTAGAATAAATACCCACATATTATTATGAGCGCAGGACTTACTAGATCATGGCATATCTTGATCGTGTATTCGTCCAAAAGTTTGTATTCGTCGCTGTAGATATATTGAGTGCACGTGAAGCATCCGATTGCCTTGGCATAACCCTGGTGAATGAACTTTGGGTTTTCAGGGTGGATTGGCATGGGGGGACCTTCGTCCTGATCTCTCGTACGGCAAAGGTCATGAATCTCTTGCTCATGTTCAGAAACGCGGAGAATGATTTGACAAATCTAGAACAGCCAAGTCGGCGCAAGTTTAGAAGGGTAACGAACTATACAATAAAAAATAGACTTACTCGATCGATGAGCGTCAAGTGCGCTTTGTTTATATGCTCATCGACAAATTTGCGCAAATAGCATGTGAGTGAACATACACCCGGTATGTCAATTTGCGTCCAGTTGGGATCGGCGAAGTTTTCGATAATCATCTGGTAGAGTCCAGTGTGGCTGTATTGACCGCCATACGTGTTGGATCCAGAAGTTGATGTGCTCATGGTTGGTATCACTAGAGGGGAAGTTTGGCGAGGTGGTGTTAGAGACCTCTGGCAAGAGGTTTATATAGCCTGGCTAAGTGAATGCTCTATTGCGGTTGAGGTAGTTTTGGACCTAGAAAAAGGAAAAAAAAGTTGGACTTGGGCCTAGCTTAGTAGTCACTTTATTAACAAGTTTAGCTATTGAACCCGATGGCTCGAGTTACATGCTCCAAGACTACGGCCTAGGGGTCCTCTAGGAGGATTGGGCACGAGTGTGATACTCTGTCATCTATCGTGGGATAGAGACCTGGGAAGAGGGAGGTCTCGGCTAGGTTCAATTAAAAGTTGACGTAATCTTTGTTGTTGAAGGTTCCCCTTCGCCAATCCAACCTGCGATTGGAATATCCTAAGGTTACACTCAAAATCAACCATCAAAGATCAACAATCAACAGTACTCGGGCCATGGTTTGAGAGAAAGCGCTGGCTGAATGTTATATTTGATTTCAAAACTAGTTTCTTAGTGAAGCATCGAGATTATCACTACATGGTCGAATAATATGCATATCTTCACTCGATAGTAGCTCGCACATGCACAAGACCCGAAATAACTATCTCATGAGAGCCATAATATAATTGTCATGCATGACGGTGTCCGTGCACCGGCTTAAGCTCGTACCTAATCCGCGGCCGGGATTCCGCACGCGCTGCTGGGCTGAAAAAAAGCATGATAATTTTACCATAAGAGATAAGGGACTTTTGGCAAAAGCCATGTGGTTCAAAGATTGGCGCATTGCTCGTGGATAATTCATTGAATAGCAACTTAGCAAGGAGAGGAGATCTA
Organism: Ceratobasidium theobromae; assembly: GCA_037974915.1. NCBI lineage: Eukaryota > Fungi > Basidiomycota > Agaricomycetes > Cantharellales > Ceratobasidiaceae > Ceratobasidium > Ceratobasidium theobromae. The sequence goes on from JBBBZN010000041.1 coordinate 48,034, forward strand.
GACCAGGGGATCACTGGCTATAGTGAAGCCTGGGTTTTGGTCTTGGTCTATCACGACTTAGGCTCGAATACAGTCATTGTTGGAGGGTAAGTATGAATGTTGTAGAAGGACTATGACCGCCGGCCCGGCTTGGGCCCGGTACTGGCTCAGTAGTCGGGCTGCATGCAAGGGCCAACTACACGCACGCATTATAACAATTAATCTCAACACCGGTAGCCCACGCATGAACCAAGCTTAAGCCCGCCCCTTCAAATTATGCGTCGTACAACCCAACCCAACCCAAGTTGGACCAACGCAGATAACACGGAGCACAGGACCACGCGAGCAAAGAAATAGACTCGGAGCATTTTGATCATGAGCAAGGTTGAATGTATCAATATTTCCAAGACGTTGTTCGTTCTGGACGCTGGAATCGATATAATGGTCGCGCATACAACGAGGTAGGATCGCTAGGACCACACCCAAGCCCTGCTACTGTCTACCGACCGACAAAGGCCATTGCGCGAGGGAGGCCTAGGCCGCAAAGCGGCCCAAAAAAGCCAACCGGACGCGCCCACGGCGCAAGTGGCCAGGGGTACATACGTCAGTTATAAGACGGGACACCGTGTATTCAAATGTCAGAAGAGTACAGTGGGCGAGCATACTACCATGTAACAAGGCGATTGAGAATAACAAAAAAACGGCGAGCTCGACACAACAAACCACTGCGGCCATGTTGAAGCGCGGATCACGTGATTTCGATATGGAGTTGAGGAAACCTGTTGTCTGAAATTAAACTGGGGGGGGGGGACCAAGAAAACAGAGAAAAATCATGTATACGTCGGTAAGAGCCCCACGTAGAAAATTCTCTAAGCTGGAATTGAGCTATTGGAAATTACACGCCCCGAGAACCAGCCATCTTCGAGGGGAGTCAAAGTAAGCGCGCATCATCTCATAAGAGTGGCCAGCCAACCCCCAAGTCGGGTCAATCCGACGAAAATTTACATACAATCGATCGATAAAAGAACCTCGAGCCATAATTTTTTAAAAAACAACTTAGATATTGTATTTCGAAACTAGCCCAAAATATCGTACTTGTAACTATCAGTTTCCGCAACGTCTATCCCACAACAGCTTGTACGGGATCCGAAATACCCGCTCCAAGCACTGCAATCGACACATCGCGCAGACCTGCGAGGTATTCTGGCATTCTGTTCCCATCTGGACTGATAAAGTCCCTAAAGATGTTGTACCGAGAGTCGGCCACGATGTTTGGCAGCTGGAGTGCGCGACGAAGGTTTCTGCGCAGGGTATTAGCAATTAGAATTACTAGAAAACTTTAGTTAAACTTACGATGGGAATACATCTTTCGATGCATATAGCTGTTGGTGGAGCTGCAACACAATCTCGGGGACATAAATCTGGCGAATACGCATCTGCTCTACTCGCTCCCGTTTTCGTTCATCTTGAATCGATTGTCAGTCACGTTTTTGGTATGTATTGTGTGGTGGGACATACTCGAGTCGGTGTACTCTAGTCCTAGCCAGTAGGTTTTAAGCAACTCGGTCGTCGCTTCGTAATAATCATCCAACAGGGCCTATAAAAGGTTTGTCAACAGCTCTATTGGATCCAACATTCTAAATCCTACCTTGTACTCATTCTCCCAAGCCTTTTTCTCAGCCTTGGTCCCGCCCTCGCCCGGATTCCTAGCAACAACATCCGCAAGCACAGGCGTCGCGTCCCACACTCCGAAAAACTTGATATACCCCAACAGTTCACCATTCACGCTTGAGCCTGTGAGTTGGTCTGGAAGACTGGACACCAAGATACGCGCAGCGTGTATGCGGCCCATTCCTGCAAACATGTGAGCCGATTCCGAGGTTGGGAAGCTCGAGGTGCTCACCTAGCATGTATCGCAGGACTGCGTTGCTCTGGTGTATTGCCGTAGGCCATGTTTCTTGGTTGAATAGCAGCCATTCGACCGATTTGACAAGGCGCAGTTCTATAGGAGTGGGCGCGTCGCTCATGTCAGCCGTACGAGGAAGCGGCCCACGCAGCGGGGGGAGTTCCTAAGACATCAAAACAATGTCAATATAGAAAAATGTGAATTGCAGCTAGGTAAGACGCACTTTGATAGCTTTTTTGGCGATCAAATCAGCAGTGGCGATCGCTACGCGCTCGACCACAAGGTTATGCTGTCTTGCAAGTTTAAGCGCGTCGGCGCGTTGTTCTCGCGGGAGATCATCTGGAAGGCCTGGAATCGGCGTTAGAATCGAGCGTTATGCTGAAATATGACGTGACGCACTGGCCAAGTATAGAGCGTATCGATCTACCGCGTTGTCTCCCAGGGCGCTCACGTAAAGAGCAACGAGATCACCTTGTCCCTCGGCCTATGCAATAAAAAGTTTAACCTCTTTGCACGAGTATTTGTGCAAACGCACCTCCAATACGCGAATGTACGCCTCCAAGATGACAGCACTTGCGTCGGCAGGAATTGGTTGTTTGGTCATTGTGAGGAACAGACATAGATGCGCAAAGAATCGAATCCAATTTCGACGCATCCTGCAAAAACAACCTCGTCATTAAATAAACATGATAGCAATGGGCCAAACATACGTATCAAGTCCCCCAGTGAGTCTGTCTGCCACGAGGGAGAGAACCTCAGATACGTCGCCCAAAATGCAATGTATCTGAACCCATGATGTTAAAAAGGTGGAAATTGTGAGGGTGTGGACGTACCTGCGTCCAATGTAGGGGATGGTCCGAGCCAGCGCCCTCTTCTACGGGAGCATGTTTGAGCCCAGCCATCACGGTTCGAACATCAGCTTCCCATACGCGGGTTGCTTCATCCAAGTCAGAACCTAAGACACAAGAATTAGCAACAAGATTCGCGGTAATGGGAATACCAACCAGACTCGGATGGCGCATCATCGTGTTCCCACCATGATCCAGTGGACTCGAGTACGGCTGCCACACGTTCCTCGACGAGTGCACTTGTGTGTGCCCAGGCATGGTCTGCAAATGTCCTGCATTGGGGGAGGAGCGCTGGGAGCGTGCGGCGTGCGGGGGACAAGGCAGCTGCTACTGCGCGAGATTCGGGTGATATATGGGTCTAGACAAGCGGTGAGCTAAATCATTGGGATTTGAGTGGACTTGCGTTCATGGCTGTACGTTGGCATACGTCGGACCATAGCTTGCGCCTCTTGTTTCCGACCCAACCTTCGGATTGAATAATGTCCATTCCATTTTCATCGTCTGTTTCTTCCTTTTCCACTGTTGATAGTTAGCGAGTGAACTTTCAATAAAAGCACTACTGACCTACTGCATCCCATTTGAATGGCGTGACTCCGTCGATGACTGCAGCCCTCCAGTCGTGTCCTGCTGCTCTGCACAACGCACGGGCCTCGTCGTATTTACCGGCCCGAAGGTAACCCAAGAGTGTCCTAGCAAGGGCCTTTTCGGCGGCTGCATCGTCTGCGTCCAATGCCCCACCCGCACCCCGCCGGTGTTCAGCATCGGGATCCAAAGCGCTCACAAATGACTGTGCTCCAGCTCCTCCACCACGACGAGCATGGACGACTCTGTGTTTTGTCAATGCGCGATAGGCCGATCCACCAGTCGGGAGAGAAGCAACATTGGGTGCAGTATCTTGCAGCCATTCTCTAACCAAGTGCAGTTCCCGGAGTGTAGTATGTTGTTGGATGGCTCGTTGGGCAAGAGCTGAGGTCGGCGTATAGGGGTTTCGCTGGACCATCTGGAGGGGTGTTGGAAGAGATTGGGCAGACTCATCGGGAAGGGACCGTTCTCTGTGGATGGGTTAGTCAGTTCCAATGGATATATAGGACGTACGCGTAGAGCCTAGATACAAGGTCCCATGTATCCCGTTCTACCCGCCATTCCTCTCGTTCGTCATCAGATCCTATTCGATCTGTCGATTCGTACCTAGTAATGATTAACATTGACCAACCTGCCAACTATTGACTCACTCGATGGCACACATCTCTTGCAACTTGTTCGCAAGTCCAACATCTGGTTCGAGAATCACATCAATCGAGTCGACCAGCTGGAGTTCAGCCACTCGAGATTTAAAGTGCGCAATAACCTCTGCGAAAGACTTGGAGACTGAGGAAACCAGAGGCGCGTTGACCATGGTGGCAGAAACAAGAGTCACGTGGAGAGAATTACCCTAAAATGTGAATAAACGCGTCGGCGCTTAAGCGAGCGAGCATCACGTGCGACGACGACGACCCGATGGACTCTGGGGCAGATGCTCTGGCACGGCGAGCCCAGCGATTTGGCAACGCAAGCGCCAATGAGACGGTCCATGTCGACGAAGAGGGGCGTCTATTGGAGGTGATTTTATTAATAATAATGTGTTATTGGAGTTGACTTTGTTGTAGCTCATCCAGCTGCGTTCTCTCGAGCGAAAAGAGGCCGAGAAGGACGGGATATTGAGCTCTGGAAAGACGCGTCTTGAAGAAGCCAAGGACCTTGTTGGAACATGTCCGGGGTGAGTTGCTTGTTCAGCCAAAGCCTCATCTAACTGGCATAGGATGATTTCCGAGTATCAGTATCTCTGGCGCAAGCTGCGCTACAACAATATCCATTCACTTGAAAAGGTGTGTTTAATCTGATGATTCCAGGCCCGGTTGTGGAACTGCGGATTTCAGGACGAGAATGGCGTTCCACAATGGTACTTGACAATCAAAGACTATGCCCGCTCAGCAGCTGGAAACGAACAAGAACTCCCAAGCGATGTGCGCTCGCCAGATGTCTTATTAGTGAGTTTATTCTATTATTGTCTGCACTGCTAGAGCCATTACAGCGAACCACCGACTATCTTCTCACTCATATCCTCACAACACACCCTTTCAACGCCGTGAACCAAGCTTTTATTCGCGACCGAGCACGCGCAATAGTAAAAGACTTCACTATGCAACATGTTAGGTACGCACTCCCCGCAACACAAGTCACACTCAAATGTTAGGTCGCTTCCTCATACTTGGCCATTTCGCATCAACCACCAGAGACGCACCCGCAATCGAATCTCACGAACGCATCGTCCGCATGGCTGCTCTCAGTATGCACGTATTCCGAGACCAGCGCCAGCCGGATGGTCCGTTTGACCACGACGGCGAGCGAAAGCAATTTGTGAACGGTGGGCATCTCTATTCACTTATCTTTATGTCTTGTTTACATTTTGTAGCTCTGTCTTCTCTCACTCAATTCTACACCGACTCACGTACACCGTCCCTCCCAAAGACGTTCATATCCCCAACCCACGTCTCTCCCAACGAACCCGAATTCACCGCCTACTGGCATCTATTCTCGCTGCGCAGGCCTCCAGCAATGCCAGAACTAGACAGCACCGTCCACGACCCATCTCTCTACCCAAACGCCATCCTCAACCACCCTCTCTTCCGCCTTGCACGGACATTTGTAACACTATGGGCACAAAGCTGCCAACTCATCACAGCTGCTGAAAATATGCTCCTCAGTCCACAAGAACGAGCCGCCAAAGAAGCACGCGACGCTACCCGCGGAGTACACAGATTCAAACGCGCCCCAGTCGAAGAAACGCAACATGCGAGCGAAGAGGACGAACATTGGAGACCCCAGCGGTTCGAGTATCCACCTGGGTTTGCCTTTCCTGCGCTCGCATTATTGAGAAGACTGGCCGATCCGGGCGTTCCATGGGTGTTGGCGGCCGTACTAGAGGCGAGTGCGTTGGATGACGTGAGAGCTCGGGCGCTTTGGGAGATTTGGCAAATGAGGAGAGGAGCCGATGTATCGGTGCGTAGCAAGCCATCTTCTGAACGACCTTGCTCATTGTTCGACTTAGGTCGCCGAGTTGGTTGATTTGCTTGGATGTGACGAGCCTGAAGATGTACGCATATTGGTCGACACAATCGTGGAAGCTTCTGGACGTGCTGTGCGGAAGCTTAGACCAAAGGGATCGGATGAAGTTCGAGCGTACCGATTAGCTGGGAGTATGAAGTGTGAGTTTGGTGCCTGGAAATGTATGCCGAGTATTAAAAGTGTCCTAGTCCCTTCGCATTTTTCTCGCGTGCGCAGGAGCGTTAGACTGATCGACAGTAAACGACCTGCCCATCTCCACCTGGCCGACGTAGTCAATCAATCTTGGGAGAAATCGAGTAGGGATTCCACCATTCTACCCACTTCTATTCGTTGACTCTAAACTTCAGCAAACGACTATGAGCTCACGATAGAGGATGTGCCTGAACTTGTGCTCCCAGAGCGTGTAGACGTCGAGGAAGGAGACACTATGTCTAAATCAGCTCCAAGTAGATCAACCACCATGCCTCCTCCAGCGTTTTCCCGAACTTCGTCAGCGCTCGAATTATCCCATGGGGGAACACCATCCATAGGGGCCACAAATACAAACGGGGCCGCTGGTGGAGCTGGAGCTGGAGCCGTGTTTGCAGGGTTCGGGGCGGTCGGTAAGGCTAGCACAACCGCAAAGCCGAATCCGTTTGGAGGCCCTACGGCGACCAAACCAAATTCACATGCCGCGCGCTCCTCGACTCTGCCAAACCCTTTTGGGTCCAACAATCCATTTGGTACAAGCCAAGCAAACGCTTTCAACGGTAAATCTGGAGCTGGTTCTGGATTCGGAGCTGGCGCGTCTGCGTTTGGAGCTGGCGCGTCCGCATTTGGCGCTAGTTCGTCGGCACTTGGAGAGAAAAGCTCTACCGCGTCAAGTGCCACCACTTTGACGAGCGCTACCGCGGCATTTGGGACTGGCGCTGGCGCGTTTGGAACGAAACCTGTTGAATCGGCTGGGCTTCCCAAACCATCGGGGAGCCCTTTGGCCTCTAAATTGTCCCCGTTTGCTTCGAATTTTGTTCCTAGGTTTGCGTTGCCGGGAGCTGCGGCTGCACCACAGGCTCCCCAAGTCTCTCGCGTTCCTGCTCCTTTGGTCCTAGATTCGGCACCGGCGCCAGCACCAGCACCACCTGCTCCCGCCCCTGTCGCTCTTCCCGAGGTAGACGCCCAAGCCGAAGCTGCCAAAGCTGCCAAAGAGGCCAAACTGCGAGAAAAACTCGAAGCCGCAAGGCGAGAAGAAGCCCGTCTCCGAGCCGAAGAACAACGCAAAGCCAAAGAAAAACAAACCCTCGAAGAACAAGAACGGCTCTTCAAACTCCAAGAACAACAACAAGCAGAAAAAGAACAACAAGCCAAACAACGCGCAGCCGAGGAGCAAGCCAAGCGAGAGGCCGAACTGCAACGACAAGCTGCAGAGCGAGAGCGGTTGTTGCATTCGGTTACTGCTGAGCTGTTGTTGGCTGATATACTTGAGATTTTGGTTGTTCCCGAGGTTCAATATGTGGTTGCTCGGAAAAGGGAAGATCTGAAACTTGTTGCGCTGTATTTTGCTTGGTGGAAGGAGCGAGCTGCAAAGCGTGTCAAGCGAAGGCGGGTGTTGGAGAACATGGGCTTGGGTCGAGTGGGCGTGGCAGGTGCTGCAGAAGAGGTTGGAGAGTTGTTTGATGCTGAAGACGAAGACGAGGATCTGGATCTGGATACTGTGGTTCGCAAACAGAGGCGGACGGCTAGCCTACGTGAAGATAGAAACGACACCGAGTTGGCAGCGGCCATAGCCAAGGTACGCATGACTCTAAGTATGTGTCCCGATTGCTGACACCTTGGCTCGATAGGCCGCAGCGGAACGCGAAAGGTTATGGGCGCCTGGAATATTTTTAGATATTATCAAGGACATAGTGGAGAACAAGGCGCGTCAAGTGGGGAAATCGCTCAACGAAATCCCGGGGTGGGATGTCTGGCTATGCACGAGCGGCGCGAACAAGTCTTCTGCTGAATGGCTACGAAGGAAGCTCAATGCGAGGCCAACCCAACTTGTGGACGGAACTGTTTCTATATCTTCGGTGACGCCAAAAGAACACAAGGTAAGCTAGCTAAATATTTCAAGGGAGGCGAAATTAAAGCATATATTACAGAAGGAATCAGCTCCAGGACTAGTAGTGTTCGAATGTTCCCCTTACTTGGGAGCTGCCATGACCGAGCAAGAGTGGTGCGTTCAAGTCTATAATTCTCTCCTCCTTATTCACAGGGGCTGCAGGAGCGACGCCTGGTCAAACGAGGCAAACCGAATAGCACAGTTATTCTCCGCAATGTCAAACCACGCTTCTTACGTCCCTTCGCTCCTGTTCGTCGTATGGTCAACCGAACACGTCGCCCAACACTCCGAGGCCATTATGCGCAAGGCAAGCCCAAGATTTCACCCCAGATTTATGCGCCCGGCTTATAATACGGATCCAGATAAAAAAGGCAGCTTTGCATCTCGCCGACGTTTCCATACAAGGAGATCCCGCTGTTGTTGTCCTAGTCGACGAAACTGTAGAAGAGGTCCTCCAAGGAGCTGTAACCTCTCTTGAACTAGATATCGAAGGCCGCCCGGTAGTTGAGCAGTCGTCTTTAGCTGGTACGTTAGCCTTCGCACTGGAAACTCGCCCACTAAACTAATTTGGTTAGATTCTCTGTCCAAACAAATATCAATTTGGCATCGTTCCCTCGTGGATGTTCTACGCAAAACACCTTCATTTGATGACGAAGGTCAGCACAAACATCAGACCAAGCCACAATCCTAACTTTTACCACAGATAATACAACATATATTGCGCAAGTGATATCGCTGTTTCTTAAAGCTTTCAACCTTATGACCACTGGAATCGCACAACTCGCCACACCCCATCTTGATCAAGTAATCCAGCTACCAGAGTTCTCGTTTAATGTTATCCAAGATAATAAGTAAGCTTGGCTCTAGCATATAGGCATCCCAAGATCTAATACTTCTTTAGATCTCTTTATAACCTGGCTGATTCATATGCTACTTCGCTCTCATTCGCCGAAGCCGTCGACCTGAACGTGCTCCGAACTACCATGCGACAAGCGCGCCATTCATCTCGGCGTAAGTCCTTAGGCATAAGCCATAACGCTATATATTTATGCTCCCCCAACAGCTTTCCCCGCAAGGTTCTTTTGCGAACGCGTAGCCCAATTAGTCGATATCGCATTAATGCCGGTGATTTCCGGAAGTCGACCACGCTCAGATGTGCTTTCCATCGAGCGCAAGTTTGAAATCGGGCTCAACGAAGTGATAGGCACACTCGATGCGCGCACGAGGAAACGTGTGCAGCACACTAGCCCTGTGTAAGTTTTATACTATTTTCCTTTCCCCATAAATTCTAACAACGACTAACCCCTGCAGTCGAGATACCAAAAAACCTCGGCTCTCCCCTGATGCCTCACCACAACACGAGAATGGGCATGCTGTACCAGAGGCGACAGCAGGAAACTCGGAAGCTGACAAACTTCGAGCCGTGCTCGCAAAAACCAGGAATCGCTGGGCGGGAAGTGACAGCAATGATTTATAGTTTGTATTATTTTTGACTCGCTATCGTTTGATTACGCTCTTGCACTTTACACAATCACGATGAGATTTGGATAATAGCAGTCGCCTTGTATAATTTTATGAGCAACAACCACAATTATCCTATGCGCTGTATGCATGAAACATATATATTTCGCCAAATTTGCCAATCCAATATATGGTCGCGATTGATTGTGCGCGCATATATGTCCTAGGAAACACTTGAGAAACTTTTGCTGGTCTCTAACCCTGTTGACTCCCTAGCTGATTGACCCATAATATCGCAATTCAACAACTTTATTTTAACATTCACAATCCATATGTAAGAACTGTCACATATAAACCAACTCTCAATTTCACCAAAAATCATCGCTGAAGTCAGTCTCATACGGGTCAAATTCAGCACCGCCCATCCACTCAACTTCTGATTCAAACTCTGCATCGGCGATCCCGCTCGCTTCCCATTCGTCGCTCTCGTGATCGCCATCGTAATCATGGGGGTCAAGATAATCCTCGTCATATTCAACAACGGTGACAAGATCGGAAAGACCCAACGAATCTTGCAATTGAATACGGTCTTGCCAACCGACCGGAACCTCGACCACCTTTACAGGGAAACCGGCTTCCGCTCGGTTGCGCAGGATCGAAGCGAGATACTCGGAAACCAGACTAGGAAGTTTCAAAAAAATCAATTTCGGTAACAACCATGGTGCTCTACCCAAGCAGGGTGCTTGGCCAATATCGATAGTGAGCCGGGTAATCGTGGAAAGTGAAGCGAGCAAGTCCGCAATTTCGTCCTCAAAATCTACAACCCGAGAGACGTCAAGCTCTCGGAGTGAGGGGTAGATGGGTTTATCGGCAGAGGGTGTGTCGTTGATGGGGGTTTGTTGCGATGGCAGCTTTCCAGTTGATACATATTTCAAAACGTTGGAATACGTCCTACTTTCATAACCTCCGGTAGCGAGAGTGAGCTTTTGAAGCCCAGGTGCTTCAATCATCTTGACTATAGCCAGCATCCAAGCCTCACAAGAAGAATTCATCATCGAGAGGGAGCGAAGAGAACTCAGCTGCACAGGTGGAGGTTCATCCCCGAGCTCTTGATCTTCCGCATCCCCAGAACTCAGCTCTAACGACTCAAGTTGAGAGTTGGCTGAAAGCAAGTTGCGGAGCTTCGGAAGCCCACAGAGGCGAATTGCAGCAATAAGACTCAGGTGGGTGAGGCCAGTGAATAATGGAGAAGGCCGATCGAGGATAAAGACCCATGGTACAAGCGTGAAATCCACGCGACGAAGGTGAGGCGTTGTTGGTCTAGACAGCTCGAATAAATGGCCTGGCGAATCATCGAATAGATGAGAATAGGATACGCATCGATCTTCTTCAGAGGGAAGTGGGTATGGTGTTTTCCAAGCTAAAGAGAGATGCTGTAGAGGCAGGACCAACCCCACATTCAAGGAACTGATGACTTCAAGCAATGGCTCGGGTTGCTTGGCAGCAACAGACAAAGATTTCCAACGGTGGGGGCCAGCATTATGAATGGCTAAAAATTCGAGCACCATGCCGATGCGGGTTACTTGTTGGGACCAGTCAACGACACTAATACCAAGCCTCTTCAAATATCTCGAACGTAGTTCGATAGTGACATCGAGTAAAGTGGTAGGCCCAGCACGTGCAAGATAGAGGATAGCGAGTCTGTGAGGTGGGGGGCGAGTAATATGGAGATGGGTCCAAAGCTCTGGGCTACCGATCGCGACGTGCCTCCAGTACCCACAAACTTGCTAAAGTAGAAAATTTCAGACAAGGCATTAATATTAGCATTCATATGCCAAGTTATTGGATGCCTTACTGTAGCTATATCCTGAACAGTGTGATACCAGTCTACTCTTGGCCTATTGATACGTTCCGATTCTTCACCAAGCAGGAAGATGTGGGATAATAGCTCGGGAGGGAGTCTATTGATCCCTGAACTGCTTTGCACTCGCCCTTGAGGAACTTCACACATATTGGGGGTGTCTGGCGATTGTACGTTAGGGCTTCTCACGATAATAAGCTTAATAACGATAACCGCAATGATGTTGTCGAACTTCCGATGAAGAGCGCACTGGGCACTCAATTGATCAAAATCTTATATCAAATCACGTGCAAAGTCTCAGAGGTCGCTGGTTACAATGTTCCTTCAGTGGATGCAGACTTGCTATAGCACAAACTTAAGATGTGCAAGTGAAGTATCAGAATTAACAAGAGGCAGTATACGTACACATTGAAGATGTTGAATGACCCACTATAACGATACACTGAAATCCAGCAAACTCAGGCCACTATTCTGTGTCGGGTACTCGACACGCCTCATCGACATGACTAGTGTTGTTCACAATCGCCAAAATAATCGCCAAAAACTCATTAGGTAGTTTTTTGATGTTATGGTCCCTTTTCCAAGAGATTTCGTCCAAGCCACTGTCTCTAGTAGAAGTATCCAAAACAAATAATTCACACATGTTAGTCAAGTGTGGTTTACGAGGCCCGATGGTACAAACACGTTGGCTAGGTCCAAAATGCGCATCGGCTAAACTTTCTTTATTGGGTAACTTTTATCGCTCCCATCGCTTCACCGTGCAGATGGAGCCAGTCATAGATTAGGGACAGGAATACGCATTTATCCAACCATGCTCCGTTTCCGCCCTCGTAGGCGTACTAAATACCGATCACTTAAGCATTTTATATCGAGCCTATAACAATATGCTTACCTTCATCCAAACGCTTCTTCACATTCTTCCACGCTGCTTCACTCACTTGTTCATATGCTTGCAAGACCTAGGAGTTATACTGATATAAACCCGGGTAATAACGTATTAAAAGACACACCTGACCAAACATTCCCTCGGAGCCTGGGTGGGTAGATGCGAACGCACGTTCTAGAACATAAAGATCGACTGCTTTGTCTTCTACGAGCGTTGAGTTGAACGAAAGCCCGAAATCGATGAGCACCTGCACGGTTTAAGAAGAGGGGATGAATGAGATAATGTGGGGGTAAATCGAGTGAGGCGTACGAGCTGCGTCTCTTCTTTGCCTTCTCTGCGCCTCAGCATCATATTAGAGGTGGTTAGATCCCCGTGAATAATATCACTCTTGTGCATTTTAGCGATCTCTTCCCCAATGAGTGTCATCATTCTCTCTGGGATTCAAATCAGATATATTGGATACATTTTTCGACATTTTTAGACTTACCTTGCGTTAAATTGTATACTTCCTTTAATTCATCTACCTCCGGTTGAGCTTCTGTTTCCTGTTCGTCCTGTTCTTCGGTCTCATCCTCGCCTTCCGCCCCGCCACCTAACACCTTGCGAACGCTCGTTCCTTCTATCCATTCGATTCCCAACAATCCCGTATCGGCATGGACAAATCGGATCCCAGGCACAGAGACACCAAATCTATGCAACAGAGTTAGGTTCAGCAATTTACCAGAGTATTAATGGAATATATCTCGCCTAAGGCACCTCAATAATGCTCTAGCCTCTCCTGCAACACGCTGCTTCGTTAAAGACACATCGAGCGCACTATTCCTGTACTTTTTCGTGAATCGGTGTTTGAGAAGCACTGGATTCGATCCGAGGTTTGCTTTGTAGACCTTCTGTTAAAATAATGAGAATTAGACATGGGGATTTAATAGGAAGAATATGATTAGGGTGTTTCGAACCTACAGCCTCGGCCCCTTGTGCGACGAGATGAGCGGATTCAAGGAGAGCTGCTGTCGCGGACATTATAACAAAAGGCTGATGCTAATATCTATTCTCATAATAATCAGAAACAAGATCTTATTCATATAATCTACGCATTGCTTTGCCTGCCAGTCGGCGACTCACCCAAGTTGGAGTTGATCACGAGTCATGAGATTTGTTTGCTTATCGAATGACGTAATCCAATTAGCCAGGGTCTGGTTCATCATAACGCGTCAACAACCACCATGGCGCCTCCGGTGAAACGATACGGAGCCAAACGCTCTAGCCAAGCAGGGCCGTCACAGTCTCAAACCCCACGGGGCACACAAGCAAGTAGCAGCCAAACTCAGAGAAGGCGCCGAGTTGTTGAAGAGGAGGAAGACGAAGATGAGGAACCTGAGATGGAACAAGGTGGCGGTGGCGGAGGTGAAGATGAGGATGGCGGTGGAGAGGGAGGCGGCGTGAGTATATTTTTCGAAAAAAATTTCCGTTCTTTACTGATTGATTTTATATTAGGATTTTGAGCGCCGTGTGTCATTGCTTGTTCGACTTGCGCTTTCGGTAGAGCATTCGAGAGGCAGTTTAAGACGCGAACAGATAAATAAAGTCGGTTCGTTGATTCATTCGGTTTTACTCTTCTTGTTTGTGCTGAGCTATGGTTTAGTGTTCCCTAATGGCGGACGAGCGTTCAACTCTGTCCTCGCGGGTGCTAACCATAGCTTGCGCAAAGTGTTTGGGTTGGAGCTTGTGGAGCTCATGACGCGTGCGGAAAGAGATAAAGTCGGTGCGGGAGAGGACAATGAGGACGGGGAGGGCGTTTCAGGTTCGGGGAGGAGGAAAAACAAAGGTGCGCAACATCTCACATCTGAGGTACCCGAATTGACATTCTATGCTCATATAGTTGGCCCATCTTCGAAAACATATGTTGTCCGCTCGGCGCTTGACCCAGCTCTTATTGCCCTCGCTAATAAACTCGATCCTCAACTTACCGCGGCGGGAGAAGCTGATCTCGAGCGCCTTTCTACGCGAAACAAGACTGTAAACCCAGATGAAGAAGAGACTATTTCTGCGGCGTCGCGGGCGGGAGGATCAATTCTCGGTTGGGACGTCGGAGGTGAAGGCGAAGGAGAGTGGTACAACATCATGTGCGTTATATTGGGGTTAGTTCTTGTGAATGGGCGCAGCATCCCCGATAGTAAGTCTCCCCGAATAGTTGTGATTGGAATCTGACTTGTAGCACAGATACGTTGCGCGGATTACTAAAGCCACTGGGCCTAACTCCCAATGCTGAAATGTTTCTCCCAATCTCTAACCACCGCCGACGGATGAAGTTCCCTGAGTTTATGACTCATCTTACCAAGTTGGGCTACCTTGAACGTACTCGTGCGACAGCTGCCAACATTGGTGGTACCCAACCAGCCAAGAAGCGCGGAAGACAGTCGCAAGTTACCGCGGTCGGAGACGACGACGAAGACGGGTCTGCAGTCGAGTGGCGTTGGGGAAGTCGCGCGCACGCCGAAATTGGAGAAAAGGCCGTGGCGGAATTTATGGTGGATTTCATGGTTGAGAGGGCGATGAAGGATGCGGCGAGGCAATTGAGACGAAGTACGCAGGCTCGGGGCGAGGAGGAAGACGAGGAGGACGAAGAGAACGTTGGGGAAAGAAGTGAGAAGGCTAAGGACAAGGCTGCGCTCGAAGCTAGAGCCGAAAAGATGAGAGAAGCGATGATCCGAGATGTAGAGAGGTCTGCTGGTGGACATTTGAGCGATGCGGGAAAGGGTGTCTCTGGTTAGGCAAATGTTATACGCCTGCGCATGTAATTGTGGTTATAGTAATTTGTCCCCGGAATCTGACGAGGTTGGTGCTCAACTGGTACCTAGACTTGCCGCCTGGAATGGACGCATACAGATACCAAGCAGACAGCAACTGCAGCCGGAGAGGGCGGCTGAGGGTCGAATTCCTCAAACATGCCCAGTACTTTTTCGGGTATAAACACTCAAGGAGCGCGAAATAGTAACCTAGGCATCAATGGACTTCCCAGATCACTGTCACGCGATGAAGAATTGGAATGTAGCATTGGCCATGGGCCGAGGCTAGACTGGTACTATATCATTCGTCAACAAATTGCGATTTATTCGCAACTCCAAAAAGTGATACTAGTGATTTATAGCTTGTACTGTTTTGGACTCGATATCGTTCGAGTATGCTCTTACACTTTACATAATCACGATGAGGTTTGGACATATAATAGGTTTGATAAGGTTGCAATTGGTTGCGTGCGCATATATGGTTCAGGAAACACTCAAAAAACTAATCAACTTTTGCGAGTACCTAACCCTTGTGGCTCCCGAGCTGACCCATAATATCACAATTTAACAAATATGTAAGAATTGTCACATATGAGCTGATCATCTTTCCTCGAAATTTCACCAAAAATCATCACTAAAGTCAGTTTCATCTAGGTCAAATGCACCGCCTCCTTACTCGGTTTCCGATCAAAACTCTGAATCGTTGCTTTCCATTCGTCACTCTCCTGATCACTATCGTATTCGTGGGGTGAAGATAATTCTCGTCACATTCAACGATGGTGACAATATCAGAAGGACCCCTTGGATCTTCAATGTGGTCTTGCCAATCGAGCCAGAACTAAACCACCTTTGGAGGGAAACCGGCTTCGAGGAAGGGCCTGCAGCTGGCGAACTCGACATCCCCAGGGAATTCGGTAAGAGCGAGCGAGTGTATTAAATAATGCTCCCAAAAGTACTAAGCGGCCTACGTGATACGAGAGCGTCCACTCTTGTGGAGTTTTGTTCTTGATGTGTGTTAAATTGGATCCGGAGTTGAGAGCGTCAGAACAAGTCGGTGAAATTTTGTTGGGTTTGTTAAGCTTGCAGGATGTAGAATATAGGCGCGTGCTACAGCGATTGCATAGCCCAAGAGATCTTTCAAATGCCCTACAAGCCAAACAAGGGTCGATGGGTTTGCCGTTCAGACCAAGTTGATACCTGGCCAGACGTTGCGTAAAGGCAGACCGATTTTTTGCAGCGCCTCCAACACGCTCGATATATGACACTCCAAAAAGTGGAGAAATGGCTGCTCGCGTCGCGTTCGACAACAAACCTTTCCACTCGGGAATCTGCCACTCGGCAGCTGTGAAACCAGAACCTTGCCCGCAAGTACAGATAGGATTCTGGTCAATGGGAGGAATGGGAGTGACCTGACAGATGCTATGTTCACAGTCCGGTTTGTGCTGCCAAGTTCGACATCGCTCAACAAAAGCAGGTATGAGCTTCTTCCATGCAGCCCTTTCGTGACTATTTGTAACAACTTGAACGGGTGTTTCGAGTTCCCGAATTTCCTGCACGAATCGAGGAAGTTTTGTGGTCGACAGAGGAAGAACAGCCGTGTCCACAACGACTGTTAAGGATGCAGGATCGAGGCGGACCCCGCCTACCAGTAAGATCATGTAGATGCCACCACCTCGATTCTCACTAAATATCAAAGCGCGATGTCGACGTCCGTATAGGCCTATGCTATGTAACAATATTGCATGAATAGACTCCTTGACGTTTAGGAGGACATTTTCGGGATTCGCTTTTCCCATAATGCAACTGCTAGCGATAACCTTCTCCCGATCAGATAGTTGCATAGCTCCATGTAAGTTAAGCCACCCCAGCTTTTCCGGGTTCTTAGTATCTAAAAGTGGGAGGGAATCAAGAGAAAGATGGTGGATGTTCCACGGGGTATATGCGTTTCTGCGAATGATTGGGAATGGATCTAAGAAATAACCAGACTCGCTTTGAGGTTCTGACACCGGGACGGTAATCTGAAGAAATGATAAAAGGGGTTAACTGGTTCATCCCCAAGAAAGTAAACAAATCACCTGGATCGAGGGTGGACTGCGGATAATATGCAATCTGTGACGCGCTCCTTGAATTGGGTATGGAAAATGAGTGAGGTGGCGGATTTGGTCATTTGCGAGTTCCATTGTGCATGGGGCAATCTGTGTAGCAGTAATTGTCTTACTGGCCAAGGTTTTTGTCCCAGTAGTGGACTCGAGATTAAACATGGCAGAAAGTGAAATAATTGAGTAGCCCCGTTTCTCAGTGAATGCCCTGCAAATGTGATTTTCCTGTGATTTGGTAATAGCTGGGAGGCTGTAAGGCTCAAGCCTTGGGCTTGGGCTCGAGCTTGGGGAGTCCTGAGGTATCTCGGATGCAAGTGAGGGCCAATAATCCAGCACTTTCACGTATTTTTGATCTGTTATGCTTGTTGCAAAAATTTCAAGTAGTGGACCGAGAGTATTCGTAAAGGAAGTTGCAGTAAGCAATGTGTGCTTGAGACTTAGAGAGACAATATGCCTGGAAGACTGCAAAATTTGAGTGTCAACCCAGAACATCACTACCAAATTGGAAGCGCCATTGATCCCTTGGGTATCTTCTACAAGGATGGCTTTATCAGAGCCTGGCAAACGAGTACATTTGCCCCAGATAGCATGTATTGTGCAGAACATGTGCATGCTGTGCGGATGACTTGAATCACCCACTCGTAGAATGCACTGCAGGGTCGGTTGTCCAATCCTTTGGATATCTTGGAGGAGCACCCGGAGGTGTTTCCGCGGAACAGTCAGAACCACACATACAAGAGGTGGGGGCTGTTTTAATTGGCCCGATGGCTTGAATTGAATGCTTGGGTGGACCTTGATGCGTCGACCTGGGGCAAGTGCAGGAATAGTGCATACGCCATGGAGATGGAGCTGGATGCACAAATCTTGGCAGTAATGAGGCTCCATTTCACGAGCGTTACTAGTGAAGCTAATCTGTAAGAAAGCCTGAAAAACATTGTCCCAATTGCCACCTTGTATGTAGACTTGGCGTTGTATGATACGGAACAGCAGCGCAACAGTTTCGCGTCGATAGTGCACCTTCACCTGAAACCTAGCTCCCGGGTTCTTAATATAGGAAAGTATAGTTGGAGCAACCTCATTGGTAAACATTTGCTCGTAAATCCGGTATAAGGCTCGAGCGAGATCGCCCACATCGAATTCCACCAAGATCCCCTTGTTAAAAGCATATTGGTCACCTGTAGTGGGGCTAGTCCATGCTACACGTTCATGAAACTGGCTAGCAGAACCACCTGGGCCAGCCATAAGGAGTTCGTGGATATTAGATTGAGTGGTGAACCCCGAAACATAAGATCGAGGCACGATTCCAAGCAGGATACTAAACATCGATATATCTATACCCAAACGATCAACGAATGACTGGGTTACATTATCCCCTGAAGGAAGTAGGGTTTCGGTATAGAGGACGGCCTGTGACATCGGTTCCGCCTTCAGAAGTGGCCGAGTAGCAATTAGTAGGTTGATTAGACCAAGATGGTCGGTCAAGTTTGATGTATCAATGATGTCGAAACTGGTAGGAGCGGAGGGAATACTTGTGCTAAGTTCATCAAGGTGAATGCGAGACGCCCGCCATGGAGCGACAAAAAGATTCGTTTTGGGTTGGTTTGTCAAAGCGAAGTTATTCAGGGCATGGCAAAACGCGAGTGCATCACCACAATATAGTCGAATGGTGAGCATATCTGCAGCCCTAGCCATCTTAAAAGCCTTACACCACAATTTAAATTGTTGTTTGCATACGTTGGTTATTTTGGAGGTGATGTTTGGAAGTGGTTTTGAATTGCCAACCATCGGTGCAAAAGCAGGAGTCAGGTGGAACCCAGAAGGAAAAGTTCCATAGTGTGGATTAAATTTTTCCCCAGATAAAGAGTAGACAAACGTTGGGTTGAGCCTTATCGCCGAATAGGTATCCATCTGAGACGTGAAGATTGTCCCCGTATCCCAGTATTTTCGAAACATGCTTGCAATTGGAACCTTCGCCTCATCCCAGAGCATTCCAGCAGAGCGGCCGGGGGTAATATTGAAATGAAGTTTTTTTAAGACTGAATCTGAAAGTTCGGTTTGCCCCTTGGTGATTTGTTTGAGGCGTTTGGTAGGCAAGTTAGGGAATTCTGCATAGTTTTTCCAATGACGACGAAGCTCAGCTAGAGTTCGACTGTCCACCATTTTGATGAAAGAGCCATAACGCGAGTCACGCCAAGATTTGACCGTGCTGGAATAATTGTAGAGCTGTTGGCTTTGTTGAACCAAAGTCTTGAATGCACGTTCGTTTATTCGAAAATGGTAAAAGATATCCCAGACGGTATCCAAATTTTCATTATTTTCTAGTAACGAGAACAAAAGTACGTTGCGGCCTTAAAACCAAGTGAGATTAAGAATTCTCTAGGCCTATATGCATATGGAACAAACAATAAACTTACTCAAGATAGCTGGCTCGAGATCGCAGCACGTAATATCATATTTGCGAGCTCCTTTTATAGGTTAGTCAACAACATACAGAGGAATCGATATCTAGAGCAGAACAGACCTATCGAAAGATCACTGTAAAGAGTAAATAGAATATTGCGTGGGTCGCCACATCCTAAAAGGAGTATGTCTGCCGGTTGTTCGGGCGATAGGTCTTGTGTAAGTGAAATGGCAGGAGTGTTTCCTATTGGATAGAAGAAGCTCTGAGTCGTCCAGTAGAGTGGATGAGACATTTTCCCAGCCGCCAAGTGATCTTTAATACAGGGGTCACAGTGGTGGTCGAACCAAACGCATATAGGCAATTGTCAGCAACGGGCTCATCTTTGCTAGCAGAACCTTATAAAATTCCGGCTAACAAAGAGATGTATATATACTGGTAGGAGGGAAAATTCGGAGTTTTATGGTACCCAAAATACGTAGAAAGACTCACAGTATGCGTGCTAAGGCTCCTCCCGTAATCCTATAGCTAACAATCCACGTGCACAGTGCCGGCTTGCGAAAGGACTCAGGGGGACGAAGTCAAACTTAAGGCTCAGTAGTCAACAGATTTGGGATAAAGTATTGATGATTCTAGTCGGCTGGAAACCAAGTCATTTAGAAGTTGTGATTGAGTCTACAAATTTTATCGATCGTTTGTAAGCGCATCTCGTGACAGTTGAGAAAGTATAAGCGCCAATACATTCAAGTTGACCCTCAGTGTCGGGATCGGATAGTAGTAGTTCTAAAACTGAAGACTGGTTGCGCCTGGGGGCAGGAACATACAGTAGGCTAGCCGCTCGGTTAGCGATTTTCATACCATGTATATAAAATCACTATATACCTGGGGTGAATGTTATGCGTTTGTAGTTCTATTAATTTGTCTTAAGGGATTCGGCCAGGTTGGTACCTACGCGTCATATAGGATGAATGCATACAAACGCCAGAATGCAACTGAAGCCCGAAACAATGGTTTCGGGTAGAATATTCCGAGAACAAACATATTGGACATCACGTGATCACACGTGACTTTGTTTTTCGGGTTGAAGCGAATAATGAATAATTCAATTTTTGATGAGCGCCACACGCGACGTTGGGCAGGCATCCGACAAATTATGAGAGTTTCAGAATGACAACAAACTGTTAGTCTCTTGATGCCCTCTCCCCCTCCTCCACGCATCTTCGATAATCTAAAACAAACTCATTTCAACCGGGTTTCGTGGGGAAACAAATCCGCAGCTAATCTGCGATTTCCTACTCCAACCCGCTCTAGGTTTGCCAGCGAAGACCGGGCGGGAGAGGCCACTTTCTATCCGGCGGGCAGTCCTATTCCCATGCAACGAGCCAGTGACGAACAGCGACGATATTATTCGACTGACCGCTATGTCGAAGAACCCGAGTCATATTCATACGAGCCTCAGTATGTTGAACCGCCTCCTGTGCCGGTGCCCCCACCCGCGAAGAAGAAGAAAGGATTAAAGGGAATATTCTCTCGCAACAAGACCAAGACGGCGCCGGTGAAGAAGGAGAGCCGAATCAAGGGGATATTTTCTCGCAGGAAGAACAAGAAAGTCAAGGCGGGAGCTGGGACTGTTGTTGTTGAAACGGACCGACCGTTGCCTCCAACTCCACACACTCAATCAACTCCTCCATTGGTCATCCAGCCCCCTGCTGTCCCCGCCAGCGACATTAGCACAAGTCGGCGCTATGAACTACATGACCCTGGGTTCATTCCGCGTAGAATGTCTGTCACCGAATCTCGTGCCGAGTCACTGCGCAAGGAGAGTGTGCGAAATGGGTCTCAACCACCACCGAGTGTCTTTGGGCCGGCGGTCACTCCCCGGGCAGAGGGCAGTGTTGTGTCCCATCATGAACGACACTGGGACCAGCACTCGGGCAGCGTTTTTGATGCAGGTCCAGCCCCTATGCTCGTCGATCGGCAATCAGGCAACCGCGTGCCCCGCGACTTGAGTTATGTCTCGACTGGGAGCCATCACAGCGCCGTACCAGCAAAGAAAAAACGTTCGTTTGGAGGAACACTCAAGCGCTTATTTACCCGCAAGAAGAAACTCCC
This sequence comes from Ceratobasidium theobromae, assembly GCA_037974915.1. Lineage (NCBI taxonomy): Eukaryota > Fungi > Basidiomycota > Agaricomycetes > Cantharellales > Ceratobasidiaceae > Ceratobasidium > Ceratobasidium theobromae. The sequence continues at coordinate 69,555 of JBBBZN010000041.1, forward strand.
CCCTCCTGAGGAGCATGTAGTTTCGGTTTATGAGCCCGAGCCTATTGTTGGCTACGAACGGCACTATATCGAAGAGGAGCATTATCCTCACGAGGTTCAAGTCGAGCACCCACCCGCGGTCGCTCCTGTGCATGTACCTGTGCCCGCGCCTGCACCTGAATCCGTCACTGTGGCCATTCCTCGGCCTGCACCTTCGTCGGCGCCCTCGCCGAGGCCTGCCGTTGTTGTTCGCCCAGGCTCGGCTCGAACACACTCGGTTCGAACACACTCGACGCGTTCACGCTCATCTGCCGGCCCTCCAGTAATTTCACCCCATTCCTCACGCACACATTCCTCGGCCCGCTCCCCGCTCCCCGACGTCGTCGTTCCCGTTTCACCCCGCGATTCGATCCCGCTGCGGCAAGGAACGGCCTCATCTGTTGTTCCTCCCCGACGATACAACACCGGTTCGTCCATTGCCGTTCCGAGGCGGTATAATGGTACTCCGGTTGTTAGCCGGCAGCCGACAACTTCTAGTGCGGGGCTCGGCAGGCAAGGAACAACTTCAACTACTGGGCTTGGCCGCAAGGGAACGACATCGACCACAGGACTTGGCCGGCATGGCTCGCTTAGTCGGCATGGCTCACTTGGTCGGCATGGGACGAGCTCAACGACTGGCAGACGAGCTGCTACTGCACCAGTTCCTGCCCCTGTATTGTCTCAAGTGACGGGCAGCGAGTCTCCCTCGGTTCATTCAGCCGCTGGGGCCGACCGAAGCTGGGGCGAAATCCACGTCCCACCCGAACCCGTTTCTATTTCAATTCCCACATCTGCCCCAGCGCCCGCTCCAGCTCCAGCACTCGGTGGATCTAGGCTCGCTGGATTCAGACTCGGACTCGAGCTCGGACGCGGACTTGCACCCCCACCTACGGTTCCAGCCCCGCGTGCACGCCCAGCGCGTCGGATATACACTGCCCCACCCCCGCGCGCACCCTATGTCCACGTTCCCCGGCCGATCCCGCCTCCACCGCGGTACCCGAGCCTACCAACTCGGGTCGCGCCCACAACAAACGGGATGGAAGCGCAGGTCCAGTTAATTGTGACTGCGCTGAGAGATTTGGCTGCAGAGGAACGACATCAGACTGCAGTTGCTCAACACCGACTCGAAGAAGAACGGGCATGGAACGAAGAAGAACGTCAACGCGATGCAGAACTACGCGCTTTGATTGTCCAGCTCGTTTCCAGGTCCGGGACAACGAGACGAGGAACACCCGAGGGTTTGGCTGCTGCTGCTGGAACCCTCGGAACGAGCGAATTTGGAGTTGGAGTAGGAGAAGGAATTACGGCTACGACTGCTGCCCGAGGACTGGGAGTTGCCGGGACCGGTGAGGAAGCTGCACTGTTGTCTCTGTTGCTTGCCTATGCGCGGCTCTGAGACTATTGTTAGGGCCGTAATGCTGACTGGATAATTCTTTGGCTTGGACGCGACTTGGGTTTTATTTTCCCTACGCTCTTTTTTTTCAAAACACATTTAGATCTTGAACGATTGTTGGAAATTATGCGTCAAGGACACGAAGTTACGATGCAGACGTTTAGGGACCTGATTGAGCGTGAGTGGTTCCTTGTTTATTTCTTTTGATGAATGACCGAGTTTTGTTGTAGGCTGGCGCAAAGACATTGACATCAAGCACCAAGAGTTCCTTGCCGAACAAGCAGCCCGACGCGAAGCGCGCGAACGCGCACGCGAGAAACCGATTCGATGGCAGCCCGGAGTGAACATATGGCAACCGCCAGCTTGAGGCGGCGCAGGCACGGCGCCAAGGCATATATATCTGTTTTACGATTTATATCAGATGGACCAGTTTATGTGATTTGTACGCTTTTTTCATTGTTTAAATTGGGTATTTAGTGTACGGGACGAGTCGTGTAGGATAGTTGAATGAAGATTTTTTACGAGGATCCTTCGTGCCATGGGCCAAACAGAATAAGTGGGTAAGGCCCGGGCCCAGGGATGCATCGTGCCCTAACTTTAGCCGCTGGAGGATGGAAAATTTACCACGAAATCAGCACAATAAGAACATATTTACAGGTTGGTCATTGAGGAAAGCAGGGGTTCCGAGCTAGCAGAGTGTATACGTATACGTAGAAAATATTAAATCTGTCCGTTGGGATAGGATGAGTGCTTATGCCCCTACCGCTTTAAATCCTCCCCCCTCTCCTTGCCAATTCTAAGGGCTGCGTAGGTCAGAAGAGTATACAAGATTGTGTCGCACGTTACAAGCCAAGTGTACTAGCTACAATCGATTGTATTATAAGTTATTATACTTTGAGACATTAGGATAACCGTCCCCCTATACATCTCGCCCCACTAATCAACGGTCACATCAGAAGAGTTATCTGTGTACTCATCGCCCTCATACGAGGACGCTCTTTCATAAAGTCGGTCTTCGGCTTCAACCTCAGGTTCTGAGCTAGGATCAAAAGCCCGCTCTCCAGGGCCCCCGCCTTTTTCCAAACCATTGACGAAAAAGGTTTGGCCATAATTCAAGAGGAGCTCCTGTCCCTCGTAAATATGCTTTGCTACGGGCGAAATTAGTTCGCAACTGGGACGCAGGCTGCAAGGGTCGCTCACTAGCATATATCCCAATTCGCCTCTCTCCACCAACATACATATCTGCGCAATTAAAGTTCGACCCAGTAGGACTTTAATCGTACCCGAACCCACTTACATTTTGCCTGACAGTTTTCAACCCCATTGTTAGGGTGGTTCGCGAAGCGGGACTCGTTCCCAATAAACCCAGCGTCATAGCTAATATCCGCGTCCCGTAAATCGAACAAATAGTTACGCTGTGTTGACACGGCATAATCACTTTAAAACAGAGAACATGAGATGAGTCAAGGTCGTTTGAATGCGCATATATGCACCTTCTGCGAGTAGCCTCTCTTTCATAGACGATATCCCCCATATAGTCTATCGTATGTCGCTCATAACGATGTAAGCATCATACGGAAATAAGGCCCCTTACCAGAGATCAATTCGTCCTTCACGGCGCTGCATCCAACCCCAAGGAAAAGCCCGTTACCAAACTCGCTGGGTTTGACCACAGTCGGCTGTTGTTCAGATTGTTAACAACTTTTAAGTTCGGACAAGGGGAACCAACCACCTTCCAAGTTCTCATCAAGAGCGAGACATTCATGCAAGGGTAACCATCTAGCAATAGAATCTACCAGTGATAAAGGCGAATTGATTAGTAAAAACGAACCTCTACAGCAATTAACATAATTAGTTTCAGCCTTAGGGGGACACAGGCAACGTACCTAGCCGAACACCCGATGCACAAGTCCGGATCACACTCTAGGTTGTTCTTAAAACATTTACATCTATCTTCCCGGCAAATGTTAGTGCTCGACGATTTCCTGCAGCTGCATCCAGTACGACGTTGCTTGCCTATTCAAGTAGTTTAAACGACACACAAGAAGTACGCAGGCCGAGCCAACTTACACGTAACATCACATTTACAATCGCGTAGACAATGGCGCCCCTGGAAAAAGCATGTGCAAGCCATGTTGCCCACGCACGGGCCAGGGTGATCACATTCTTCAAGCCTGAAAACATCCATTGTAAGTTGTTTGAAGACGTAAATATAGGCATTTCGACGAACGCTGGCTCCTTTTTACGTTCTGTGATACCAAGTCCTTGTAAATACGCAAATCACAAACATGCTTGAATAGCAACTAACCAACTTTTGCCTTGCCCTTATTCTTAGACCGCCTCCCTCCAACGCTAGAATCATCACTATCAGACTCCGGTTCTACCAGGTTAGTATACGTCTGACAGCGAACTAGATAGGCCTTGTATCCGTCAATGTCGGCACGGATGAGTCGAATTACAAAAATTAGAGCATACCTGTCTGCAAGTAAACTTGTCGCACCCAAGTACCGCAACATCACAAGGCACTGCATCCGAATCGACTTTCCAAATAGTCTTGATATCCGCAACGACACGCGGATCGAGTTCAGGTTGGTCCTCAAGCACAACAATATCATCGCTCTATAGTAAAGGCCAATTAGTCCGAACACCTAAGCGCCTGATATGCAACCCACCAAATCACTTTGCCCAGGGTCGGCTTCTAAAGACCGGAAACAGCTCGGTCCACACGGGACTCTCTTCTCGCGTTTAAACTTGGCGAGTAACCGGGAAGCTGTTAATTTCGGTTCTGACCATCTCGGCGTTTGTGGACCTGGACCGCGTACTGGATTACAGTCTTCTGCACGTTGGCGCGTTCTATCTTGAGACGCGCTTTAAGCAACCCGGTCATTTTATGTGCTTGAGACTCACAATGGGTAGGACACATGACGCCCTGACAATCGATACGATGGCAAATCAAAAGAGTTTGCTCCCTAACCCTGTCTTCAAGAGTGGATTCTTCGTTGACCTGCCACCATTCATCGAGAGGGAGAGCCGGTAGAGGCGGGTCCCGTGGGAACAAGGTGTCAAGATCTGGGTAAGTTCTGTAAATAGTGATTAACCGCGTAAAATGAAATAATGATTGTACAAACCGATTTCGCAGTATTTTATAGAGCGACTGCACACTTCGAGGGAGCACCTTGGTTCTGTTGATCGTTTCCTCATCCATCCGATGCACAAACAAAAGCCGCCGAACTGCCTCTGCTGCAACAATATCCTCTACCGCACCATTAATATACTCGAATTGCAACAAATCGCACAACGTTAACACTCACCATTATTATCCCAACGAACACTCGCCAATCGCCACGACTCTATATCATGAAACATCCCCGCATAGTGCTCAACAACACTAGAACCATTCATCTCGGGTGGGACAAAGGGCATCGACTCTCTGCTATCACCTCGACCGTCGTCAAACTCGGCATTGACAATTGTACCCATTTGAACTCCCATAGCCTCCTCCTCGAACCTTTGCTTGAGGAGGTCTTGTTCGGGATCTAGCTTCGTGGACTCATCAAGCCGCGGGATTAAACGAATGTTTGCTCCAGTCTCATCAGTCCAGAGATCCCCACGAATGTAGTTCATTTGACGGACTGGCGTGAAGCTGTTGAAGCGGGGGATAGGATTCGTTGTGAGTCTGGCAATCCAGTTGCTCGACGTTTCGGGCTCAGGCTGAGTCCAGTCGTCTTCCAAATCGAGAAAGTTGTCGTCATGGTACAATATGAAAGTGGATGATTCTGGGAGTCTCCGGATGCTATCATCACTCTTAATACGATGATAAACACTTTCATCGAAACCCTCTTCGTCTTGCAAGTCTTTGGCCGGTTGGTTCGTGTTGAAGGGCAAAGCCTGAGAAGCATAGATGCAGTACCAATCGTTGAACTCGTTCCAACATGTTGTATATACACCATCAACGAGGTCAGCAGGATTGGAAGAACTTGAAGGTTCCATGCATCGACAATCGCTAGAGATAAATGTCCGGCACGTGACTTGGCAGTTCAAGATAAATATGGTATTAGGTCATAGCTCGCACACATAAATGTTAACATAATCAATCTAAATATAGTAACTCGACGAAAAATCACTTGGACGACAACATCGGCGCCTTCATAACCCACTCCCGGCGACTCAGCTCGTTCAAACAAAACGCAGCGAACCCGGCTCTGGACACAAAGGTGCCCATCTTGGGACCGCCGACGTATCCAGCAACGGTATGTTCCACCTCACTCTTGGTCAAGAGTGGAACTCGGACGATCGTCCACTCCACCCCGTCACCCTCTCTCCTAACAGTTTCTCCTATGGCTACTTCGTCTGCATAGGCGTCATAGGCAGTGAGCTTGACGCCTTGAACTAGCGTCCAAATAGCGAGATCGCGCTTATCTGCTGGATCAGGGATGCTGACAGTCCCAAGAAGAATAATACGCTTGCACATGATGTCGGGTTCCTTCATGATGCGCAGAATAAGTGAATATGCCTTAGCAAGTGGTGTCCCAGGCGGGTGGGCTCCGGGAAAGTGGGAGGGTGTTGTACCAGGGCCAAGGTTGGACAGGATGGCGTGTGTATTGCGAATCGCATGACGCAACGAATCTTCGTCTGTCAACTCTCCCTTAGATATAATAACTGACTCGTGCGAAGCAATGTCTGTCAATATTACCAATTAGGGCATCTTCATCATATATACAAGGGGCTCATACCCTCCGGTAGCTTTGATGGATTTCTGGCATAGACTGTGACAATATGGCCAGCCGCAAGTGCCTTGTAAATAAGCAATATGCCCATAGCACCTGTGCCTCCGAGTACAAGAATTCGCATTTTGGGCAAAAGTGGTCGACGTGGTGGTGGTTACGGAAGGCTTACGCGAGGGTTGTGGGAGGCGTCGTTGTAATTCCCAGCTGTGGCTGGCGGTTATCGCGCTCACACACGCGTGGCCATCAATATGACGTCAGCTAGGGCCACCGATCAACTCGCTCGCGACTTGGGCGATCAAAATAGATTCACGAATATAATATTACCATTTTATCTCAAAATACAATACCAGATCCCCCTTAGCCGGGTCGAGGCCATCTCATCGCATTTTGTCGGCCCTTGGTTGCTCGTTGTAAATTCTCCCGCATCCCTGGATCTACGTCCTCATCTGTAGATCAAACGCTCAGTGACGCGGCACAACCTGAAGAACCATATCATACCTCGATCAATAATATCATCATCTGCGTCAACGTCATATTCCCTATTCTCATCATCGTCAATACCACCATCGTCCCTCTTCATCGCAAACTCTCGCCCCATCCCACGAAATTGAATAACTGGCTCGTCGTCGTCCTCGCCAGCATCAGCCCACTTGTCGAGGAACGGATTCTCGCGCCCAGCCCAATGAGCATTTGGGCCTTGAGACTTTTGAGCACGTTCGCGGTCGACACTGAGATCTTTCATCAAACGATCAATCGAATCCTTCTTGCCTGCCTCCACTTTATTATCCTATCTAACCGGTAAACAACCCAAAGTCGTAATACGAAACAATCTCACCCTCTCTTTCTTCAGTCGCTCAAGTTCGGGTTTATACTCTCTGCCATGATTCAAATAAATATATATTTTATAGCTCAGTCAAGAGATACTCACTTGTCATATTCAGTTCTTGCTTCGTCGACGGCTTTGAAAAACTCTGCGATCCCAGCACCAGTAGCCGAGGACACTCCCACAGCCTACAAATACAAACAGTCAACCCCCACCCAAAAAAATAACACATATTAACCTTTAAATGTCGGTAAAACTCGTCCAGCACAAGCGACATGCTATTCATGAGACTACTCATATACGTCGGTTCGCCGTCCGCGTCTCGATGTTCCCTCGAGCTAAGGGCGGCCTGGAACGCTGGAGACAGTATGTTAATCGGGGCACCGAAACTAGAGTGGTATGACGTGCCTTCAAAGTCGGACATCCATTCTACCGCAAATTCGTGCGGCGTGACGTCCGTCTTGTTGAATACGATGATAAACGGGAGTCGAGTTTTGTATAAAATACTGAATAAATGTCAATCAAAGGCGCAAAGGTGAATATGTGTAAGTCGAAGACTTGCCTGCATGCGTATAACATATTGCTCATAAACGTGGCTGGAGCCGAACACCGCGGCGTATCGATGATATAAGCGAGACACGCAGGTCCAGCAGCGGCGAGCGCATCCGTAAGAATGGCACCCGAAGCTGACCATGTAAATATCTCGATTTGACCTGGCGTATCTAAAATTATATAACTGCACAGAATTGAGTCAAGAAAGGCAACTATGATAAGTGGTACCCACTCGACTTCAGATGAACGCTTTTCTACGAGCGTTAACACTTGATCAAACTTGGTTGTAAACAGGTTCAACGAAGTTAAAATCCCGCCATTTGGACCAAGGTTGTACCTTTCCACGACCTTATTAGTCCAGTATGAGACTCAGTCAGCTAAAAGCTCACTGTTTCATGACTTCTCTGTAATCAATTGTATCCCGAATATCGATGTTCGCTTCAAATGGTACATTCGCTACCGCAGGATCAAGATTGATCACGTATGGGGCACGGGGGGCACCTTCAATCGAAGAAGGAGAAGGAGTCGAGCGAAGATACGAGTTGATTCGTTGCACGAATGTTGTTTTGCCGGAGCCGGCCATTCCGATTGTGATGATTGTAATGGGCGGTTTCTTGGTTGGTGTTGGCTCGGCTGAAGCCGATGCCCCAGAGGTAGAAGCTTCCGCTTGCGACATGATTTCTGTGGCCCATAAATTCTCGCATTGTTTAGAACTATCAGCGGGTGCTTACTGTTCGTATTACTCCAAATATCCAACACCGATTCCACCGACCCAGGCTAAATGTTTCCCAAAATACGGTTACACCCAACTAGCACAACTCCATCAATTCAAATATCATAAATAAAGCCATGAGAGCTTTACTCACTCTAATGGTGGCGGTTGGGCTCTAAATTTAATTTCTAATTCCAGATCAATCTTGGGCGTTTCCCATTCTTACCTCATACAGGACCCTGAGACATACGCACTTGTCTCCAACCACCCATCACCCTCCACCCGCAAGCCACAGACAAATCAACTTAGCCACCACAACTCTTATGTCGGGCGGAAATACACTTGGCGGAGGGCCACCAGAGCCGTTGCCCCCTGAGTGGGCTGCTCGGAGCGGTAGCGGACGCGGATCGAGTTCACAAGGTGGCGCGGCTGGGAGATTCGGACGGGTAGGAGACTGGGGAGGAACTAATACGTGAGTATTTCCGATTTAGAACTTACCCGAAAGGATCTCTAATGTGACTGTCTAGTTCTGGCTCGGGTGGAAGATCAGGCAGCCGATTTGCGACTCTTGGTGACGTTGCTTCGTCCGGCCCACCACCCACATCCAGTAGAGGCCATGGCCACGGCCACGGTCATGGAGACGACGACGACGATGATGATGATGACGACGACGACGGTGAACCCCTCAACTATTTTGCAGGTGGCGAGCGGTCTGGTCTATCTGTCGAAAATCCAAACGCGCCTCGGCGATCGGGTCCACCTAATTTAGTGCGCGATATATTCCGCAAGGCCGCCGAGGGATCTCCCTCTGGGCCCGAAGCGCCAAGCTCTACTTCGCATGTGTTTTCGGGCGGTGGGCATACTTTGGGATCTGATGAAGTCGAATCGGCATATATTCCAGATCCGAACGCACCAGCGTCAGGAGCTGCAGGAGAGGTGAGCACCCCAATAATTACTTACCCAACTAACCTATGCATTTAATACGATTAGAATGAAGAAGTTGCGATTCGAGAAATCACTTTTTGGCGAGACGGATTTAGCATCGCGGATGGGCCTTTGCTGAAATACGATGACCCAGTCAACCAAGAAATCCTGAAATTGATCAACTCGGGTCAAGCTCCTCCTTCGGTTTTGAATGTGCAAGTTGGGCAACCGGTCGAGCTGCGCGTGGCGCGGCGCACGCAGGAAGAGTACCGCCCGCCTCCCCCTAAACCTGCCACACCATTTTCGGGCTCGGGAAATAGACTCGGAGCACCGATTCCGGCAGAACCTTCGGTTCCTGGGTCCTTTTCTACCACTGGCCCTAGTACCAGCGCGAGCACTGCGAGGGCAGACCCAACAGGGACTGCAACGAGGTTCGAGGTTGACACATCGTTACCGACAACCAGAATACAGATCCGACTTGCGGACGGCACACGGTGAGCATATTGTTCAAATGATAAGATCATGTAAAGGCTGATTCCTGCTTGTCAAACAGTCTTACTTGTCACATGAACCTTACCCACACGGTTGGCGATATTAGGAACTTTATCAACGCGTAAGTTAGAAGCGCGCCTTGCGGACCCGTTTTACTCAAAGTTTGCACAGGTCAACACCAGGCGCTGCCTCACGTCCATACACGATCGGCACAACGTTCCCGAACCGGACCCTCGAAGACAACTCGCAAACGGTGGAGAGTGCGGGAATCAAAGGAAGTGTGGTTGTGCAGCGTTGGGTGTAGATGTGTTGGTCCCTATTGAGTACTGTATGTTACCTAAAGTGAAAGTATTGAAAATAAGCGCGAGGCACAGATAAACACGATTATATGAATTATGATAACGTTATAAGATGGCGTATCAGTTCCGGATCAACACCAAAAACAAGTTATGACAATCGGACCGGACCATGAGCGCCAGTCGCGAGGCACCCTTCATCACGAACTGCCGCATCCCCAATTTCTTATTTTTTAACCCACCGAGGACGGAATAAGGCTATCATTGATCGACAAGACTCAATTGGCCAGATCAATCTACGGTAATTACCAAGCCTAGGAGGAAATGTCCAGAGCGTTCGCAAGCGCTGATCCACCCTTCCTCTTTCTTTTCACTCCTAGCCGGAGCTTTGCCCCTCGAAACGACAACTTTATCGCTGTGCGCTCCGGTGTTCTTCGACTCAAGGACCTAACACAGGCCTGGATTTGATGAGAGCCGTGTTCTGCATTCATTCGCTCAGGGGCGAACAGTCATTCCCTTGTCATGAGATCATACGAGCATGTGCTCCAGGGCACTTTTTCCACTCTAGTCGACCGCTGACTCTACTTGGACATAGATCAAGCAATTGTTCACAAGATTATCCGACCACACTGCTTCCCCCTGAATTGACGCCGAGCACGTCCGTCGCTCATTATCCTAGTATAAAAACCTCGACTGGGCCGATCTACGTTCCCCAGTTCTCTCTCGTTTGTTGAGCCTCGTCTCTTGTCTCTCATTTTTAAATCTATTATCATGGTCGCCTTCAGCCGTCTTTTGACTGGTGTCCTCACATTCGCTTCTGCTTCGATCGCCCTTGCTGCCCCCACCGGCAATGCGACTCTCGTTGTCCCCGTTGGCCTGTCCTGCGGCGCTGATACGCCGCCAGTGGCTAACCTGGCTGCTGCTGACGAGAGCAAGCTTGTAGTCGACCCCTCTTCTGCTCTGGTCCCCGTCCCTAACCGAATTGTCAATGTTTATTGGTTAGTCAGTCTCATAAATGTGCCAATTTCCTTATTCATCGGGTTTATCTAGGAACGTCATCTACAAGGATACCAGTGAGTTTCGCCCTTTTCAAGCATATGGGTGACTGATATAATGTCTTTCTAGCCTATGCGGGAGGATATTTATCCTCTACTCATGCATTCAACTCTATAAGCGCTCTCAACGCGCACTATGCTAGCGCTGGGATGACTTTCAGGCTTATGGGTATGAGGTGGTACAAGAATCTTGATTGGTTCGACAAGGCCGACAACCAAGCCGGAAAGTGAGTTTTCAATAAGCTCACCAACCATTGGGATCTGATAACCAACTTATTCCCTAGCGTCCTCACGACTGCAATGAAGAATCTGTTGCACAGGGGTACCGCGAGGGATCTCAACGTCTATTCCGTAAGTCTCGTGCATCGGGTGATGAATTTTGATCTGTTAATTTGTGTTTTTTTCTAGGTTGGGTTCAGCACCACCTCTTTGGGAGGCTTTGCCACCTTCCCTTGGTAAGTTACTATAACTTTAAGGGATAGATCGCCTCTCACATCTGGTTGCGTCTTAAGGTGGTATGCTGGTGCTCCTCTGCTTGATGGTGTTGTCTTCAAGTGGAATACCACCCCAGGTGGCTCCCTCGTACGTCCCATATATTAGCTTTTGTCCACTTCCTAACCTAGTTCTGCAGCCCAACTATACCCAGGGCAAGATCCTGACTCACGAAGTTGGTCATTGGGTAAGTGTATACTCCGCAAACATAGTCCACTTCGAACTGACTGCTTGTTTGATCTAGGCCGGTTTGTACCACACTTTCCAGGGTGGATGTTCTGATACTGCGGGCGACTATGTCTCCGAGTGAGTGTGACCTCGATCACAAAACCTACCGAGTCAACTCTAATACGACTCATCTATCAGTACGCCTGCTGAGGCCGAGCCTGCTTTTGGATGCCCTGCTTCCCGCGATTCTTGCCCAGGGCTTCCCGGTCTCGACCCCCTTAGCAACTACATGGTTAGTCTGGGTTTTATTTTCCTTTTACATCAATAATGAGCCGCTAACACTAAACGACAGGACTACACCTATGATACTTGCAAGAACAACTTTACCCCTGGTACGTCGTTATGTTCAAGCCGAGTCGCTAGCCAAGCTAACAGGTACTCTGGCAGGCCAAATCGCGCGCATGAAGCTAGCCATGTCATTCTACCGTTCTACTTGATTTGCCTGCACGGTCTGAAGGTTTTTGGGCGCATGACAGCCCCGCCACTCTTTTTCTTTAATCGCTTGTAATTATCTCTGATTTGGACGCTGCTCGGTTTGGGTTTTTGTATTGTATTGGTGTTGTATGTAATTCTATGACATCAATATAGGCTGTAGTTACGTTTCATTTGTCTGTGGAGTGGTCAGATATAGTATGAGTATCAATGTGGCCGTTTCTTACGTGCTAGCCTTGCGTTTGGCTTTTATTATAGGCGGTTTTATGAGGGGCCTGATCCAGGGGGCGTCCGTACTCTGAGGTATATATATCAACTCGAGTCAAACCCCTTCGTCGGTCTGGAAATGTAAGTCGGCCAGGCGGCCAGGCGTGGCACAGCGCATATAGCCCAAGGCGGCCGAATTACTGCCCTCCAAGGCTGCTGTACTACTCTCGGGCTCGGGGCACAGATTCGGCACGCCAGTTCCCGCCACACTCTCGACCTCCGGATCTAGTATCAGCGCAAGCAACCAAGGGGAGGAGGTGACGCGATTAAAACCAAGTTCAAAGCCAACGTTTCATTGCTAGAGCTAGCATACATGCGGGATAACTTGTGGCTGGCGTATGGCAAGCACGCCGCGCGGTCGAAGGCTGGGGTCTCTCTAACCTTTAAACAGGTTCGCGTGCTACATGAATCTTGCCCATATGCTCGGAGATACCAAGAAACTATATCGACACGTAGGTGTCCCGCGAGTTCTTTTTAGCTTAAAATTTAGGCAGTTGACGCTAGGTGCTTTTCGTTGACCAACTGCTTGAAGAAAACCTATGGCATAGAACTAGAGGGTACTAATGTGGAATCAAAGGAAATATAGTTGGGTACCACCGGGCATGGACAGGTTGTCATTGAGCATATTGCCTAAAGTGAGGTAATGAAAATCAGCGCGCGCGCAAGGCACAAGTAAACACATGCACAATTACAGCAGGGGCACGCGCGATGATTACAATTGAATCGATTGGAGTCTGGCTCGGTTCAGAAGACCAAGGCCAAGGCCAAGGTATGACATCGGACCGGAGTAGGAACGTTCGTTGTGAGGTATCCCCTGGTTGCAAACTGCCATATCTCCAGCCTCTGAACTTTTGATGCACTCGGGGCGGGACAAGACTTTCACAGATCAGCGAGACTCAATTGTGGCCGGATCAATCTTTGATAATTTCCAAGTCCGGAGGTAAAAAAAGCCTAAATCGTTCGCAAGCGCCCTCCATCCTTTTCATTCTTGACCGGGACACGACCCCTCGAAACGACGACATCACTGCTGTGCGCTCCGGTGTCGTTCCTCGATCTAACGAGCTAATACAGACCTGGATTTCAAAAACGAATCGCTCTTCTGCCAAGAGACGGGAATCATTCCCTTGTCATGAGATCACGCGAACCCAAGGCACTTTTCCACTTTAGTTGGGCGTTGACTCGACTCGGGCGAGGGCCAAGTAACTGCTCTTCGTATTATCTGACTGCTCAGAAATGCACCGCTTGACCTGACGCCCACAAACATGGATATGTTCGCCGCTCATTTTCCCAGTATATAATCTCACCTCGCCCGATCTACGTTCCTCAGTTCTCTCTCGTTTCTCATTCTCGGTCTCTCGTCTCTCACTTACAAGTCTACTATCATGGTTGCCTTTAGTCGTCTCTTGACTGGTGCCCTCACATTCGCTTCTGCTTCGATCGCTCTTGCAGCGCCAGCTGGCAACGCAACTCTCGTCGAGCGTGCCCCCGTTAGCCTTTCCTGCGGGGCCGATACCCCACCACTAGCTAACATGACCACCCCGGACGAGAGCCAGCTTGTAGTCAATTCTGCTGCAGCCGTAGCCGCTCCCGTTAGCACAGTAGTTAGGGTGTATTGGTCAGTCAGTCTCTTGGATGCATGCGGTTCCCCATATTCACGTACCACTCCTATTCAGGAACGTCATCTACAAAGATGCTAGTGAGTCTTCCACTTGCGTTCTGGTATACGTCTAACTAACGCTAATGACCTCTTTAGCATATGCGGGAGGATACTTGAGTGCTGCTCAGATCACTTCGGCCATCAATGCTCTAAACACGCAATTCGCTGGCTCAGGAATCACCTTCGTACGCTACAATACTAGGTACTACAAGAGTGCGGACTGGTTCGATAAAATCGATAACCAAGCCGGAATGTGAGTACTAGACAATGAGTTCTAATCGATTACCTACAGTCGGGAGCTAACCTTATCATTAGGGCCCTTACCACCGCAATGAAAACTCTGTTACGTATGGGTACCGCCAAGGATCTCAACATTTATTCCGTACGTCTTGAATGCTCAACTCCCATGTTTTGGCTCATTAACTGGTTTCATATACTAGGTTGGTTTCACAACTTCGAACCTCGGTGGCTTTGCCACTTTCCCTTGGTACGTTGCCCCAGGCTTAGCCCATATATTGCCTTCTCATTTACTTGAAATTAGGTGGTACACTGGTGCTCCTAAGCTCGATGGCGTTGTATTCAAGTGGAACACCACCCCAGGTGGTGGCCTTGTAAGCCGCACACATGGGCCCTCAGCCCATTTGTCCTGACCCAAGTACCGTAGGTCAACTACAACCAGGGCAAGATCTTGACCCACGAAGTTGGCCATTGGGTATGTATCCATTTTATCGATATACCTTGGTTTGAACTTATAGTTGGCTTGATCCAGGCTGGTTTGTACCACACATTCCAAGGCGGATGCTCCGACACTGGAGGCGACTATGTCTCCGAGTGAGTTAATTTAGTTACTAGTCCACAAATCCTGTTTTGATAAGACTGAACCCACTAGTACCCCCGCCGAGGCTACCCCTGCCACCGGGTGCCCTGTTGGTCGCGATACTTGTCCAGGGAGTGGCGCCGATCCCATCCGCAACCACATGGTCAGTCTAAAATCCAGTTCATCCCCCGCAATTGGGCAATTGTTAACTTGTCCAATACCAGGACTACACCTACGATACCTGCAAGTCCGGCCCCTTCACCCCTGGTACGTTCTCAAATTTGACTCAAGTTGCCAAACAAGCTAACACCTGATCTGAAAGGTCAAACCTCGCGCATGAGGCTCGCCATGTCGATCTACCGTTCTAGCTGATTGCCTTGCAGGGCTCGATGTTGTTTTGGCCACTCGTCCACTCTTTTGTCTTGGCTACCTGTAGTTGCTTCTTCCTCCGATTTGGACGCCGCTCGGTTTGGGGTTCTTGTTTGTAATGATGTTGTATGTATTCTATAACATCAATGCAGTTTGTGATCAAATTTCTATTTGTTGGCCTTAGAGTAGTTGAATATGATGCAAAGATCAACGTTATAACGTTTTCACTTCTCACGCGATAGCCCTGGGTTTAATTTCTATTATTGGTAATTTTTTGGAGGGCCTTCACTTACCTTGAACATGATGATCCGGGAGGCTCAAGACACAAACTCGGCTTCTGGTACGCATACACCGCCATTTTCTACTTATGGATATAGTCCCAGTACAGGAGCTACAAGAACGAAGCACTCAGTGATCTAAATCAGGTTAGAGTTCCACACCTCGCTAGCACTGCCAACAAATAGCATATATTCAGGCCAACTCACTAGAAGACGCACGGTAAGAGCGCCACTCGAGCGACAAGATATGTACAAGGATTAATCTCACCTGCCAATAGAATCGCACGTATGAATGCATATAAGTTATCTTACTCACATGCTAAGAGGCATTAGGAGCTCTTTCAAGTCTGAACCGCCGATCCTGTTTACTCGTTGTCGGTTATTTTTGACCCAAGTATCGTAGGCCAACTACAACCAGGACATGGTCTTGGCCCACCGAGTCGGTCACTGGGTACGTGTATACTTTGAAAATATGGGCCGGTTTCCAACTACCACATGTAGGCTGGTTTATACCACACCTACTGGGGTGGATGCTCCTCCACACAAATGGTCGAATGTTTATATAAAGAGTAAATCTAATCTAATTAATCAAGTTTGATTACATGAGACAATATGTGGCGGCACAGTAATTATGCAATCCGATCCCTCGGAAAGCCAACTTAACTGGCCATCCCTCATATCTCACCTTGTTATAATTACAGCTTACTGCGACATGGTACGCAACTGTGTGTTGGTGTATTTACCGTTAATTAACTTACCCTACCTTCAACTATCTAGTGCCAATGTACATACTACTTTCCCACTACGTTCCCTCAAGTGCGTCCCCCCAACACTTCCTACATCAATGCTAAGTATGGAGGTTAGAATATCAGAGCTCCTCAGCTATTCTCCGCTAATGGGAAACGTGAGTGTCAAATATTAATCCTCTGATTATATGCGCATGAATCGTTAAAACACGCTGTCTACTACACTTCAGGCGACCCTTGGCGCAAGGCAACCGTCAGCTCGGATTTTAATCCTCGTGAATCGACCGACTTACAGCCAATTGTAGTATCAGAGGGCTCCCGCACCTTTGATCTTCAAGTTCGCAATGGCGCTGCAGATAAAACGGTCTATGCAGTTCAACAACTCGCCGTTGTGTATTTCACACAATGGGTCAAGGAATGGCAAACGGAACATCTAGAGACTGTCAAGGGAGGTGCAGCGATCGAGATTGACTTTGCCAAACTGGTTGCACCACCTGCCTTTGTGCCTTTGACGTCGCTTTCGGAGGGTGGCTCGCCTCTCAATGTCCCCGCTAATGTCACTGCGCCCCCTAACGGTGCAGTGCCGCCACCGTCTTCAAATAAGGACACGAAAAATATTATTGCTGATTTGCCCAGCAATTGAGGTTTGCCTGCAGCACCAGCGTTTACATCAATCGTCCATGAGTGAATAAATATTAATTTTGGTATTAAATATCAAGTATGGTGCTTTGCGCGCAACATCTCAGATTATCAACTTTACAATAGCAACAGAAATTGCGATTGGATTTATACTACATCGCTAGAAGTGGGCATAGCAATTTGCTGAAGACATACTGCACGCTCGGCACTTGGCGGAAGCGAGTAACCTCGGGCGCTTGACCCTAGGCCTATCGGTGGTTTCAACCAAATCGTCCAGCTTGAGGGGAGGACTTGGACAGCCGTAAACCACAAAACCAATATATAGCATAACGAAGCGAGCTTCTAGACAATCCGATGTCGTTCAAAGGATTTCGTACCAGGAAATGTATGTGCAAGCGCTGGCGAGTTCGATAGTTGTCCCAATTGCCTTAATTTATTGTGTACCATGCTGTGATAAATACAAGGATAATTTTCTACCAAATAATCCACAGCAGTCACCCAACTGCTCGATACTGGCATCTCAAGTTATTAATATTAAACCGAGCATGGAGACTTGCTCGACGCAGCAGCGCACTTAGCATTGAACTGGCTTTCAGTCAGCGTAGTTGAGTTGAAGTACGCCTGCATATAATCCGTTGGCACCCTAGACAGCATTGAACAGAGATCATAAGTCTAACCTTAATGTAGTAAATGGTCGCAATAGCATCCTGAGTTGGCGGGCCTTGAGCCCAGCCCGAACCGCCATCAGACCAGACGTTGGCAAGTAGCGAAGAGGGAACAGATGGAGAGTTCTTGGACGCGGTCTACATTGTGGTATCGAGTGCAACCCAAAAGCGAGGACAGATATATTGATAGTAATCCGTATCCGAGCCCAGGAACTCTACATTGCCATATGGTTAGTATCGCGAAACATGACGACAGGCGATTAAACATACCAATATCTGCCTCCTGGGTATCATTCTTGTAGGTAAAGAACCCAAAGCACGTGCCCGGGACCTAGTAGCAACCATAATTCAATACACCACCCATCGAAATATCGCCATGGCACTTACGCTCAGAACTGTGGCCCTCATCCTGAAGCTTCCATAAAGGATATCGGAGCGAAGCGAGCCGATCCCGGTAGTCTGGACGCTTCCCGAAGTGAACGCCGATGTCTTTAAGCCCAGACCATCATTATACCCATAGATATTGTCGACGTTGTATTGCATCGCGTACGGGGCATTTGCGTGGTTTTCAGCCCAACCGAACTTGTAGAGGTTGGCACTGAGCGCGTCGCTCCAGCCTGTCGTAAAGTCCGACGTGAACGATTCCCTCTGTATTCCAAAAGTCAGTTTCCCAACGAACTCAACGCGAATAGAAACACTCACCCATACAACGCCAGTCGAATCCTTGTATCCCCAGGCGCAATCGAACTTGATGTTGATGTTATTGGGTCTCAGCGATGATGTGTGCGAGTGCCAAGCGACAAGTGACGTAAGGGGGTAACAGAAGTTCCTGGGAGCTATTTGTATGGGGATTGCTTGATGGTTGATCAATAGTTCTTGTATTTATGGGAAATAATGGTGGTGTGGACAACGTCACCGTGGACCCATTTGCAAATTATCGGCACCGAATTCGAAATCGTCTACCAGGCGTTGCTTAGTCGGCACCCATGTGCATTAGTGAATATTTGGCACGCAGCCTGCGAAGGAGCCAAAGATGGTAAATTACTTGGCCACAGGGAAAGGGTCGGCACTTACCTATGTTTGGCGCCCGAGCTACTCGCAGTCTCCTCCACCTATGCCAGCTCCCGACTTACCGAGAACGCGTGTAACCGATACCCAAAGTTAGTACAGATTTCCCGCCCACCCCTAAATCGAATAAATGCTACATTCCATATTAATATTTATAGCATTAAATTATTGACTACGAGCGTCTCCGCGACTGGTTTTGGCCCGCCCTCCCAGCTCGCTTGGAGCTGCACCCCGGCCCTACGCGCTGCCGCTAGCGCTCCCAGCCACAAGTCGGCTGGTACTAGTCGCTACGGAGCACGAGGCCCGTCTGAAGGCCAAGTAGACGTGTTCTTGCCATGCAAACAAATAGTTGATTTCCGGATGTACGCATTCCAAGATATAATGAATGTGGTTGTGCCTGGTAGTATTATAAGCTCATTTTGGGGCGTATTATCCATATAGTACTAATCAATCGTCAAATTGCTGTCAAAATGGAAGCATCCGACAGGCAGCACAGCCCGCCTCATGGAGCGCTCGCTGGGTTTTGAACACCCTCGATCCTTGTGATTGACCACTATCTTTCACTTTCTACTGCCGGTTCACTACAAGGTACATTAAATTACAAGTTTTGTTGTCACATGGCTATGTCGGGGGGTCCAAATGAACTTCCTGGTCTGAACTTGCTGGCCTTGGGTGAGCGCCTATCCACCCTCTCCCCGAACTTTCAGTTGACTGATGTCTGAACTTAGATGGAGGAGGTATCACGGGGTTATCCACACTGCTCATCATCCGAGAGATCATGAGTAGGCTTCAGGCAAGCAGTAGACTGGACAGAATGCCCTCCCCATGGGAGCATTTCGATATGATTGCCGGCACCGGAACCGGAGCGTGAGTTGCGGTCATTTCAGTCAGTCGGTACCTAATTCTAATATTCTGCTCATTCCAGGTTGTCTGCGGTGATGCTCGGACGTTTGGGAATGGATGCCGAGCAAGCAATTAGGTCCTACAACCAAATAATGACCGAAGTCTTCTCCGACCCAAAGTTCACAATCATCAAAAAAACTAGTGCATTCAAGGCGACGGTACTGGAGCAGGCGCTGAAGAAACTCGTGAGGGAGACAACTGGGAATGAGGATACAAGGATGATGATGAACGACGACGAAAACTCACATTGCAAAACGCAAGTGCCTGGTTTCGATTGTCTCAGCATTATGAATAGAATACTGACTGGATGTATGTACGACAGAGTGGTATATGCAATGTCTTCCTATCACATAAATCCTTGTTTACCACGCGCTTTTCGATCTCACCCCACTCGCTCGACCGCTTTGTTCGATTGCACCATTTGGGAGGTACTACGGGCAAGCATGACTCATCCGAAGTTATTCAAGAGATTTGATATTGGACGCCCAGGAGAGCGAGACCGATTTGTAGATGGCGGATTTGGATGTAGTAATCCGACATCCCGGTTGCTTGAGGAAGCCAAAGAGGTGTTTCCAGGTCGAAGAGTGGCATCAATAATTAGCATCGGCTCAGGACACGCAAAAGTAATACAGGTCGGCAAATCAAGTAGACTGGAGCGCGTGTTTCGATTTGGCGGGCCAGGGATTGAGAAGATTAGGAAGGCGGCCCACGATATGGCATCAAGCAATGAAGGGGTGGCCGAAGAGATGGCGAGGCGATTTGCAGATGCGGAATTTGGATACTATCGATTGAATGTGGAGCAGGGTACCCAAGGAATCGAGGCGAGGGAGTGGGAGAGGTTGAATGAGGTTTCGGCGCATACAACGGCATACCTGGAGCAGGTCGCGACAAAGGCGACGTTGAACAAGCTAGTGGACGCCATACGACTGAGGATTGCAGTGCTCGAGACTCCCCCGATTGGTAGGCCAGTGCTATCCCTTACTTAGTACGTATACTAAACTATGATGTAGATGACCGAATAATGCCTTCTGGATTGCTACAACCGAATGGTTCCAGGTTTGGTCAGTGTTCACTTCCATCTGCCCGATTCACAGGCCGGGGAGAGCTGGTCAGTCTAGGGGTGTCATACTTCTCCAGTCAATCTCAGAAGCGGCGACTAGCCATGATCTATGGTTTCGGTGGAGTGGGGAAAACCCAGCTGGCGCTGAGGTGCGCAGAACAATTACATCAAAGGTGGGTGTACACGACGATGAAAATTGGGAACAGGTTTATTCTATCTAGATTTCAACATATTATTTTCATCGATGCTACATCACATGAGACGATTGAGACGACTTTGGTTGAGATTGCGACTACGAGCAACCTGGGCAATACATTCGAAGATACTCTGAGGTTGATTTCCAGTCGCGCCAGCGAGTGTTTACTGGTTTTTGACAATGCGGATGACCCGAATCTCGAACTGGAGAGATATATCCCAAAGGGGCCAGAGTTCAATATTTTGATCACCACTCGATATCGTGGGCTAGCACGCCTCTGTGACAACTTTTCAATGCAATATAGTATTTCAGGGATGGAGGCAAATGACGCAAGGTCGTTGTTTATGAAGACTGCGAAATTAAGAGAGATAGACTTGGGGGACGAGGAGAAGAGGGCGTTGGATGTTCTCTTGAAGGTATGTGTCTTACCACGATATATCGCATGTGGTGCTCATGCCAACTCTATAGATCTTTGGTTACTTTGCCTTGGCAATTGTGCAAGCTGGCGCATTCACCTGGGTTACCAAGTCCTCCATCTCTCGTTATTATGACATGTTTACCAAACAACAACGTGAAGTGCTCGAAGACTCAAACATCATGAAGAGCCTGGATCCATGTAGTCGAGTGGTCTACACGACGTGGGAGCTGAGCTTCGCAAGGCTGACCAACCGAGCCAAGCAACTACTACATCTAATCGCATTCTTACACCACAAACGGATCCTAAAAGACATGTTTCGACGAGCCGCCTTGAATGCCCGCACATTTACTCCTTCTTTGCCACTCTCAGGATTGGAAGAAAAAGCACACAGCACAGTCGTGTCCTATTTGCAACTTTTTCAGGATAGCACTGGAAACTGGAGCGACGTCTTATTCCAGAATTGCATCAGCGAGCTCTTGTCGCTATCCCTTGTGGTCTTTGATCGAGCAAACCAGTCATATGCAGTTCACCCCCTCATCCAAGACTGGGCACGTGTAACAGCTCCAAACAAGGTAGCAGCGGTCGAGAGTACGTCACTGCTTCTAGCACTGTCAATCAACCAGGGAAGGAATAGCGATGATTATGCATTCCAACAGAAAATGCTGCCTCACGTGAATGTGGTGGTCAGCCATAGATCAGATGTTAACGTCAGCCATGCACTTCAATTTGCGATGGCGTGTTTCAGCGCTGGTCAATTACAGAAAGCTGAACAGCTCGGAGAGATCGCTCTCTCCGGTTATAAACAAGCACACGGGGAGGACCACCCTAACACACTGACAAGTGCGGCAAACCTGGCGCTGACATACAAGCAACACGGGCGGCTCGCAGAAGCAGAGGCAATGCAAGTCTCCGTGCTTGCTGCTCAGAAGCAAGTGCTTGGGGAGGATCACCCTGACACACTGGCGAGCATGGATAACCTGACTTTAACCTATGGGCAACTTGGGCGACTGGCAGAAGCAGAAGCGCTGGGGACATCCGTTGTTGCTGCTCGGAAACAATTTTTTGGAGCAGACCATCCCGAAACACTGACTAGCATGAATAACCTGGCGTCGACATATATGCAGCGCAGAAAACTGGTAGAAGCAGAGACGATGCAGGAATCTATAGTTGCTGCTCAGAAACAACTGTTTGGGGAAAATCATCCCGACACACTGACAACCATGGGAAATCTAGCATTGACATACAAACAGCGTGGGCGACTGGTAGAAGCAGAGGCACTGCAGGTGTCGGTGGTCGCCGCCCAGAAGCAATTACTTGGGGAAGATCATCCCAGCATGCTGACAAGCATGAATAACCTGGCATTGACATACAAGCAGCGTGGGCGACTAGCAGAAGCAGTGGGACTCCATCAATCAGTGCTTACTGCTCGGAAAAGACTGCTTGGGAGCGATCATCCCCACACGCTGGCCAGCATGGTGAACCTGGCGGTTTTATACTGGCGGTGTGGGCAACTGGCGGAAGCAGAAGCACTGGAGGAGTCTGTCGTTGCCATTCGGAAGCAAGCACTTGGGGAACACCATCCCGACACGTTGATGAGCATGAATAATCTGGCATTGACATACAAGCAGCATGGTCGACTCACAGAAGCAGAAGAGCTACAGGTTTTTGTAGTTTCTACTCGGAAGGAGGTGCTTGGTTTGAACCATGCTGATACCATCCTATCCATGCGCGACCTTGCTACTATTTATCGTGCTCAGCGAAAGGGGTCTGAACTTCACGTTCTTCTCTCTGAGATCAGGGTAATCGAGGGAAACATGAAATGATGGTGTTTTTTACGTTAGTATAGTATGTAATTCCCTGTTGTATGCCATCATATACGCATATACCTCTCTCATCTCCTCGGATCCCATGTGCCGGGCTTGGCTGGAACTGACCGATTTTTCTTGCTTGTTTACCGTTGGTACTTCAGCCAGTGTTGTGCATGTACTCTCTCAGTTATGTCCCTTATGCGTATCTCAAATATTTCACCTATTAATCATACATGGATCAACCATGCGGTTTACCAGCGACGTGGCTACTTTCAATGTCTATTGCTCCGATCTGCGACTCGCAAGTGGATAGCTTGGGACGGGCGAGCATCCTGTCGACAGACAAGAGGGTGTGGTGGGCGGGGTACTCGGAAAAAGGACATGGAGAGCGGGAAACTAAAAAGCTAGCGAGCTTGATGATGCAGGCTGCTCGGGCCACGTCGGTCAAGGGCCGGCTGTACTACGCCCCAGGCTGCGTCGTATAGCCGCCATTGATCCCGCTGGTCTAGAGCAGACGCCGCCGATGCCACCAAGTAGCCGAGCCACGTGATTTCTGGACCATGATGATAGATAAATTATTAAGGGCACACGACCTTGCTAGCGGATTCGGTATGTGCGGGTTAACTAGGCTCGCAAAAATTTGCCCGAAAGTACTGGAATACTTTGGTATTTTAATCTGATTTCTAGATAGGTATATGCTCATATAGTAATTGCTTATACGTTTATACGTACTCATAGGAGAAGAGTTGGCGCAAAGCTACGCATATCAGGTATCCACATAGGGAGTCCAGGAGAATAGAATAATCAAGATCAGGTACAGTGTGTTAATAAATACAACACCGGAAACAAACAATACAGTATTATGAAGGCAAGAACAAGAAAAATGATATTTAGATGCGGGGGCCGATGAGAGAACAATTTGGGAAATAGAGATAACGAGCACTCATTTCACTCTATTTAGCTCCTCGGTGACGATGTCGACGATTTGCGAGAACACAGCCGCAGGCGTAGTTCTGGAAGCGAATCGTAATCAAAATCGAAGAAGAACTGACCCATACGAACAATTACGTTGGTGAATATCCAGTCCGACGCCCACCCATTCCTGAACGACTTTAGCAAGTGCCTTATTGGCTTGCCAGATTTCCGCCTGCAATCAGCAAGCTTGTTTCCATTCCAGTTAACCAGAGTTTTTAGATTATGGTGGTCCATAAAATCGAGTTCATCTTACAGCCTTAATATATATATATTATCATTCATATTTTAATTAGTTTCTACGGATCACTTGTGTGCTCCGTATACTTCACATATTTTTTGCATAATCCGGTGGACCGAGCACGCAGGCGGGACCGACACGGAGAGCGTCAATCTACGGCTGGTTACAAGCGACCAGCTTGCGGGGGTGTTTGAAGGACCGAATCATCCAGCCATAATAATATTTTGATTTATTTCAATACACAATCACTACTTATACATGCGTGCTCATTGATTAAATGTTACAAGAATAAAATGATTGCCCTCGCCGATTCCTTCAATCATTACATGTCGCCGGGAGTCCTGCAAATTCTTTTGTGGGGGCAGAGGCGGGTCGCCTTGGCCAGAAGCTACTACGGTCCCGTTCAACCGAATCTCATAACGGTGGTATTCACGCCATATGACCGGCACTCCAACTTGCCCGCGCGTGCCAGCAGGCACTTTAATCGCCATCTCGAGCGACCACGGCGAGGTCTTGGACCATCCAGCCACGAGGAGCTGTCCAGTTGCGCTGGATACCCCGGCTACCGCGTAGTCTAGATCTACTTGAGCTTCAGGTGTGACGGACCAAGTTTTATGTTTAGGATCGGTAAATTCAAGACCGGCTACGTTGCGAGAAAGGACAATGGAGGGTCCAGAAGCCCATGGGTGGGCATGAGATATGTAAGATGGATCATACGCCTGATAGCAGCACGAATTATTGGTAAATAGTACCATTTGTAAAGGCAAATACACCCACTTGGAACGGATAATAGCAGCGGCCGTCCTTATAATATCCTTCAATGAGTGATGATTGGACCGCATATGGCGCGTTCCACACATAACCCCACAACAGCCGTATCAAATCGATAGCGGCTTGAGATTTCCCCGCCCTAAAGTGAGCAATAAGTTCAAAACCAGATATAAACGTTGAAATCATTCCAGGTGACTGGGTAATTGCAATTAGGTCAAATAGGACAAGCTCTGAGCCGTATTCTCACCTCTGGAGCAACAGCACCAAACTTATTCCAATTCTTCTGAAGCCCAGCGCTAATGCGCTCTGCCTTTTCCTCATCATCGACAACGTCAAACCATATGGCCAGGCTATTTCCATCTTGAGGGAACAATCCCGACGTTATGTTATCCTTATACATGCCCTGTGCTTCGTCCCAGAGTTCGGCATTAATTGCGCGTTTGACACTTTTGGCAAGCTACATACAGGTAATAAATTAGTTGCATACATTGAGCGCCTGACACATAAAACGTACCTCGATCCAGGTAGATGTGTTTTCTTGACCAAGTTCCTTAGCTAGAGCCGACATCCGCTGCAAAGCTCGCATGAAAATGCAATTGGCCGCAAGGTTGTATCCTCCCTGGTGAATCCGACCCCAATCAAGTTTATGGTCCACCCAAAGTAAACCAAGTTTACCCCCAGACTCTGGCCCGGCGTTCAACTTCTTGATGCTATAATTGATGGCCCGCTGAGCTGCCTCCCAGAGCGAGACCTTCTGGCCAGAGACATGCAATCTAGATTTGAGCAACCACTTCTTGTCTCCGCCAGCATAGAAATATGTGTCGTACAACACAATCATCGACCACATGTGATACGTATCCGAGCCCCACTCATCAATTGGAGGGGCGGCATAAGGCATCTGTCCGGTTTCAGGATCTTGTTGCGCGAATAGCCATTCGAGGCCGGTTTGAGAGGAATATGCGTCATTGAGAGTGTAATGTTGTGCTGTTGTACTGATTGCACGATCACCAGCCCCTATACTAATGTTTAATGAGGTGTAGTGATCACAAATTATATACTCACAGACGGTTCGATCACGCCTTGCCCCATCTGTTAAGACGGCATGTCCCGTTCCAGCGGGCGCTGAGTTATCATATCCATATCGCTCCATAAAATGATCGTGCCCTCGCCCAGTGGAAGATGGGATCGTAGATAATTGGATAGTATATGCACCCGCATACCAAATCTTGTTTAAAAGTTCATCAGAAGAATAGAAAAATCTGCATATCAGATTTGTCAACTGCGAACCTATATTATCGACGCGCAAGTCATAAAAGCACACACCCTCCATAGTTTCGTAGGTCCTCCCAATGCGGCATCATGTTATTGAAACACCTCACGTTGGTGATGGTCACCGTCCCCGTCGAGTTGAGGAACAACGTCATATATCGAAACGCACCCCGCATATGCCTATATTGCGGAGTCCATTCTTCCACTCCTCCAGGTTTTATTGTGTGAAACAATGCGCCATCGTCCACAAAGAAATCCATAGCTCTACGAACACCCAAGTCAGTTCTAGCAACTTGTAATCCCACTAGCAATCGCACCTATCGCTAGTTCGCGAAATAAACTGCTTGGATTCTGCAAAGGCCATCCCAAACACTTCTCCCGGCTGAGAATCTTTGCCAAATGTGATAGTGGGGATACCCGCAATATTTTGCCCAAAATCGAGTGTAAGAACGGCGGAGAGACCATGGAGAGCAGTGGGCGGGAGTTTAGATCGATAGGGTTCCGGGGTGACTATCGTATCCGCGTGCGAAATCGATCCATTGGCAAAAAGTACCGAGATCGGGGTGTGCATGCGGGTTTCGGGTGAAAAGGAGTAGGCCTGCCAAGGCCCTTTTGTGGGGCTCGCTTCAAACACTAGCTTCGAAAACGAAGAATATGAAGCAGCCACATATTGAGAAAAAACCAAGAAGGCTATGGTGCATGCACTCAGACAACACCGAGGGAAGGGCTTCAAGTTCAACATCGATCACTCTAGATCAAAATCACAAAAGCATAGGGGAATCAGTAACCTTAAAAGTTTAAATATTTCCTAGGATAACTGCGCCCTTGGATCTGGAGGTGTGTAGACGGGCAGTTGGTGAGGTCGTTCACATCAGGATGTAATTTATGAAGTTCGGCATGATTACGAAATCATGATTGGATAATTTCAAAACACCTTGATTCAAAGCCAGCGCCGATACATCCAACAAAACGACCACACGATACACTAATAAGATCAAACACCAATCCTACCCAAACTTGATTAGTTCATTACCGATGCGACCATCCCTCGAACCTACCGATTAATAACCTTTCGTTGCACCGTATACCTAATGACCTCCCGCTTTTCGAGCACGGCGGCGACTATGTCTCTGAGTGAGCGGTTCCGGTCACACATTTATAAGGCCTGCTCTGATACAACTAAATTTACTAGTACCCCTGCTGAAGCCTCTGCAGCCAGTGGATGTCCCATCGACCATGGCGCTTGCCGAGGAGGTGGTGCCGCAGCCGACCCTATCCGGATTCACAATTACATGGCCAGTCCGGGGTTCAATTCAATACTTGTGCAAATTTTCACCTTTTAAATAATAGGATCTCACTTATGATACCTGCGAGACTAGCCCCTTCACTCCCGGTATGTTACCATGCCCGACTCAAGTTTCTAGACTAGTAACACATTTTCTAGCAGGTCAGGTCTCCCGCATGACACACGCTCTACAGACCTACCGTCCTGCTACCGATACTGTACTTTGTAAAGGCCCGCGTAGTTTGAAGTCTCTTGGCTATTTGGGACCGGTAGTCTACCATTCTTTTGTTTTAACTGCTTGGGTTCATGTGTTCTCTTGGTGTATGTGCTTTATAATATCAGTGCAGTCGGTGGTCACATCTCCGTTTGCTATAATTAGTGCTGCATTAGCACAATATGGTGTGATGGCTCATACTAGCTAACATTTTATAAACTGGAGCAATGAACGCTTGCTGTCGCGTTTCCATTCCTTGATAATTATTTTATTTTGACGCATGACGAATTGAATTGAAAGTCTCGTGACAAATGCTCAAATCGCTCGCAAGTGTAAGCGCCGATCTGTTCCTCTCCTATCCTTTGCACTCTTGATCGGAACATGGCGACAGCACAGCACAGTATGTCCCGGAGGTCTGCGTTTCAATTCACTCACTCTGGGACAAATAATCATTCCCTTGTCATGGGATCATTCGAGCACATGCTCCAGGGGACTTTTTCCATTTTCAAGTTGTCAAATGCCGACTCGGATCGGACGGAGATCAAATAATTATTCACTCAACTGACTGCACTGCTTCCCTCCCGACCTGACGTGAACACAAATACGAAGATGCACTATTGTTGCAAGTATAAGATACCTGTCTCTGGCTCATCTTATTTACTATCTCTCGCGTCTTGTCTCTCGTTTGAAAATATATCACCATGGTTGCATTTAGCCGTCTTCTGACTGGTGTTCTCACATTCACTTCTGCTTCGATTGCTCTTGCTGCTCCCACTGGCGATGCAGCTCTCATTGCTCCCGCTTACCTGACCTGTAGTGCTGACACACCGCCAGTGGCTAACCTTCCTGCCTCCGATGAGAGCAAGCTTAAGGCCAACACTCCTGCGACCCCCACCCCCAAACAAATTGTCAACGTTTACTGGTCAGTGGGTTCCATCCTAACGCTTTTTTCTCATTATTTACTTGTCGCCTTATCTAGGAACATTATCTACATAGACTTCGGTAAGTTTTGATAGGCCATTCAAGTACATATGTGGCTAATAGGATGGCATTTCCAGCTTGGGCGGGGGGATTCGTGTCCCGTGCTCAAATATCGGACGCCATGAACACTCTGAACACTTACTACACTAGCACGATGACTTTTAAGCTTGCGCGCATTTATTATCACGCTAGTGCGGAATGGTTCCATAAAGCCGACAACGAAGCTGGAAAGTGAGTTTGAATCAGTCCTCCAATAGTTCGGATCTAAAAGCCCACATTAATTTTAGCGCCCTTACCACTGCAATGAAGAAGTTGTTGCACCAGGGTACTGCAAAGGATCTTAATATCTATTCAGTGCGTTCTCAAGTGTCGAGGGCTATGCCTTGAATTCGACCTATTGACTGTTTTTTCCAGGTCGGTTTTAGCAATTCATCTTTAGGGGGATTTGCCACCTACCCTTGGTAAGTTGTACTCAGCCTGAGAAATAGGTCACCCCTCACCCGATCATGTTTAGGTGGTATACCGGTGCGCCTGAGCTTGATGGTGTCGTCTTCAAGTGGAATACCATTTTAGGTGGTACTTTTGTATGTCCCATATATAAGCTGCTGTATGCCTCCTGACCCAGTTCTGCAGCCCAACTATTCCCATGGAAAGACCCTGATTCACCAGGTTGGCCACTGGGTACTTATATTTTTTGAAAGTATGAACCAGTTTCTCACTGGGCTTTTAATCTAGGCTGGTTTGTACCACACCTTTCAGGGTGGGTGCTCTGATACTGAGGGCGACTATGTCTCTGAGTGAGTGGTGTCAATTATAGGAAATCTATGAAGCCAAATCCGATTCGACTTGTTCCATTAGCACCCCTGCTCAGGCTGAGCCCGGTTACGGATGTCCTGTTAACCGCGACTCTTGCCCAGGACTTGCTGGGCTCGATCCCGCCTACAACCACATGGCAAGTCTAGGTCTCAGGTTACCACCTGTCGGCATGAAGTTGCTTACATTGAATGCTAGGACTATGGCTATGATGATTGCAAGATCAGGTTCACTCCTGGTATGTTGTCGCGCTCGGCCCGAGCCGCCAAATGAGCTAACAGGACTTGCTAGGTCAAATTGCGCGCATGAGGGCAGCCATGTCACTATATCGCTCTAGTTAATTTTTCAAAGATTTTTGCGCTGAAATAGTCCTTCTGCTCTTTTCTCCGTCGTTTGTAATGGTTCGGGCGCTGCTCAGCTTGGGGTTCTGGTATTAATATGCTGTATCCTTTATCAACACAGCACACCAGAGTGCTGGAATCAGAAGAAAGTGTAATTGTGGAACATTTGGGTGTAAACGTGTTGTCATAAAGTCCGCCGCCAAGAGCGAAAACACCGAAAATAAGTGTACATGTGAAACGCAAGTAAACACGAGGATATGAACCACGAGAGCGCGCACAGTGCGATATATTGGCCTCGGTTCAGAAGACTAATGCCAAGATAAGACACGTATACCATAAGGCATCATACTGGAGCATTATTATAGCACAAGAGTCTGATCAACAAATTTCAATTACGGTCCGATCAATCCATGACAAATTCCAGTCTGAAGTAGATCGGTACCAAACCATCCAGTTGCCCTTTTCGTTCCTAACTACAACGTGACTCTCGAAGCGACAACTATACCTCTGCGCTCCGACGTTGCTTCCAAATCCAACTAGCCTATGTGGATCGCAAGCATGAAGGCTGCCATGTCGTTTTATCATTTTTGTACGACCCAAAGCCGTTCGGGCATTTTATAGTCCTGAAATTCCTCTCCTTACGTTTGTACTGAATCGGCATCTTATGTAGCTTATTAAATTGATAGAGTTTGCGATTGAAGCTCAAGGCGTGCTGCACAAGCGCTAATTATTCACTCGACGTCTGTGCCAGTGCGAGTCTATATTCAGTCGTCCATCATGATCACGGCGTTCATGAATCCCATTTTCGAAAATAGCTTAAGATGATAAAAAAGGTAGGGATCAACGAGCTCGAGGTGTAGTTGACTTGTGTAGCGTTTGCACAGATGTATAGAATATTTATAATTATTATAAACCGCCCACTAACTAGCACCTTGTCGAGAACTCATCATTTATTTGTTATTGCCCCCGGCCCTTGTCATTTAAATTTGCCATGAGGCACACCTCGTGGCAAACTGCTAGGCCCCCTACCCCTTATACTTTGATGCGCTCAGAGGCAGGTCAATAATTGATCGACAAAACTTTACCTGGACCCAAGCCTCTAGGTGCGATTCTGCACGTTTGTGGTGAGGTAAGTGGCGGTGCACAATGATGTTTGTGTTGTGTTTGTTTTCAGGAGGCCAAGTCACACCCACACGAATCGCACCCAGAGGCTTGGTACATTTTGGTCGCCAAACTTAGTAGAAGTTAGGCCACCGTATTCATAAGTTTGATTCACAGCGATGTAAAATATAGTCGCCTGATATATATTTCGAAGTCCCTCTTTTCATCTATGAGGTCGAAATTGCCTCGGGAGTGATTTATGATGGGCTAATTGACGGTGCGAGTTGACCAAAACCATATCGATCGGTATAAACAATTGTTAGCAGCCAGGCGCTTAAGTATTTCAGTCTGCTTGGGCCAAGGCAATTAAGCCCCTATTTCTCGAAACTTACACGTCGCGCTACTACTAAACTTGTGTAAATGGATTTGGACTCTCCTTACAAATCATCTGGCGAAGTTCCAAGTGATTTCCTAGGCTTAGGAGACCCTGGCAATAGTGCTGACAACTCAGAGACCTACAACAAGTGTTTGCAAGTCGTAAAGGAGATGTACGCATTAGGCCTTAGGCTGGACACATTCTTAGACACAGTTTGCTACGGAAATATACTTTGCCGCCACCCGCACGAGTTCCGAACTGCCGGTTTCTTCGGTGATTGCCAACATTGATAATACGCTGATTCTCCCGAAAGTTGGGTACATGCATGATGTTTGCTTGAACTGCTGCATTTTCTGTTGCTGTTACTGCCAAGACTGGTGTTTTAAATTTTCAGGGGCAGGATTCGGCGCAATTTGCCAACATGTGCATACTGCGGGCGAAATCCTGCTTCTGCCCAGCTTGAGATACAATGTGCCTCGTCGACAACAAGTAAGTGTTGTCGCTTTATGAGTTTTAGTGAACCAAGTGCTGGCCGTAGCTTGTTTGATGCTAACATCGATTTGATTGATGATATAACGACTCGGTAACACCCTTTAGTGATGTCCTATTGATTTTTGGTAAGCACTGAATCTTATTACACACTCGGTGCATTTGTACCTTGACTAGATTTGGATACGATGTAACGGAATTGGCTACAATAGATCTTATTCCCCAACCTTCAAAAGTCTTTGCTTGTTCCATCTCGATGTAGTTTAGCGGAGATACAATCCAAACGATCATATCATGGTGCAACAGAGCCGCCAGGATGAATGTCAATGTTTTTCCAGCACCCGTTCCTGCCATTGCCAGTACGTTGCAACCTTCACATACACCCATTCCCACTTCGAGCTGCCATTGACGAGGATCAAAGCCGGTCGCATTCTTTGCGGCCTCGTAAAGTGCATCTTTTAGCGTTTGGGGGCCATAGACAAGGCCTTTAGGCTCCAGCTCCGAGCCAATGTCACGATCCAGCATGGCTAATTCATCCCCCGTGAGGGCTACATTAGCAAGATCATCAGGCATATCCTCCCAAGGTTCCTGGAGTGGCGGCTGAGCACACGGATGGGGTGGCTCGGCATTTATCCATGTATGTATGCACTCACGAGCACAATGTCCCCCTGCTCGCCATCCAAACAATCAATTCCTCCGCCCCTTTCCATGGAAAGTGTCACCAACACGATACTGAAGGCTTTAGGCTGAGATACAAGGCTGTGGACAGAAAATTTATGGAGCAATGGTCCGAGCACATTTGCTGCGAAGAGCAAAGCGCCCAGCGCTTCGCCATTCTCATAAGGAAGGTCGTCGCCGCACGCCACAAATTGTTCAACCGGGGAGTCGTTGAAAAATTTGCAAAAAAAATACCAGTGTATACCTTCGACATTTCTCTCACTTTCTGCAAAATATCGTCTCATAATATTACGGAGGTGTATAGCTATGGTGCTTTTGTTTTACCCCCTCTTTGGCGCTCAAATGTACCAAGCCTCTGGGTGAGGTTCGTGTGGGCCGTGATTTGCCTCTTCAAAACAAACATCGAACAAACATTATATTGCACCGCCACACTCCTCGCACTATCATCCGTGAACCTCACCCAGAGGCTTGGATCCAGGTAAGACAAAACTCGATTGTGGCACGATCAATCTGCGACGAATTCCCGAGTCCGGGCCTTGATCATATGCATCCGGAGCCAAATCTCCCATAAGCGCCGATCTACCTACCTTGACCGGGACATGGCCTCCCGCAACACACCTCGCCACTGCGCGCTCCGGTATTGCTCTTGAATATGATGCAACTTCGATTCGAAGAGAAACTTGTTTAGAGTTCACATACCTAGGCGGATAGCCATTCTCATGTTATAGGTTACATAAGTATGTGCTTTAGGGTGATTTTCCTCTTAGTCGAATGTTGACTCGACTGGGACAGGGGCCAATGAATTATTCTGCGCGTTATCAAGCTGCTAGAATGCACCGCTTTCTTTCCAAGTTAGCGCCCACAAATATAGACGCGTTCCGCTGCTTGTTTTGTTGGTATAAAATCCACATCCTAGTTGACCTACGACCATCATTTCTCTCGTTTTTTGTCTCAGCTCTTGCAAATATCCACTATGATTGCCTTTAACCGCATCCTGACCAGCGTTCTCGTGTTCGCTTCCGCGGCTGTCGTTCTTGCTACGAATACTGACAACTCAACCCTCTTTGAGCATGCTCCTGTCGTCCTCACTTGCGGAGCCGATACTCCGCCGCTAGCTAATATGAGCACCCCTGACGAGAGCCAGCTTTTAGTTAATTCTGCTACGACTATGGACTTCCCTACTAGCATGGTGGTCAAGGTGACTTGGTCAGTCAATCTCATGAATGAATTCAGTTGCCCATATTCACGTGCCACTCCTGTTAGGAACGTCATCTATAAGGATACCTGTTGGTCTAACTCCTATTCGCCCTTGAATATGTGTGACTAATGATATCACGTTTTCAGCGTATGGGGGAGGACATTTAACTATTGATGAAATCAATTCGGCCATTGGTGCTTTGAACACACATTTCGCCGGCACCGGGATTTCTTTTGAGCGTGCCGGAGTTAGGTATTACAAGAATGCGGAATGGTTCAATAAGGCCGATAACAATGCTGGAAAGTGAGCTCTGACTGACGGATCCTCAACCTCTAGAAACTGAGAAAGTTATCACACTTTTAGTGCCCTCGCTACTGAAATGAAGAACTTGTTGCACTATGGTACTGCTAAGGATCTCAATGTTTATTCTGTATGTTTTGAGTATCGAGTCTTGCGTTTTAACTTGCCAACTAGTTTTACAAATTCTAGGTTGGTTTCACAACTTCAACCCTTGGAGGGTTTGCCACTTTCCCGTGGTAAGATATCCTAAACATGCCACATAAATCACTCCCACTCACCTGTTTTCCTTTAGGTGGTACACAGATGCTCCCAAGCTCGACGGCGTCGTATTCAAATGGAACACCACCCCAGGCGGCAAACTTGTAAGCCAGTACAAATCGATTCCATAAGTTTCCATCTGACCCAGGTGTTTACTTACAGGCCAACTACAACCAAGGAAAGATCTTGACCCATGAAGTTGGCCACTGGGTATATATCTACTTTGCCGATATAACTTTGTTTGAGCTTACAAGTTGGCTTGATTCAGGCTGGTTTGTACCACACCTTCCAAGGCGGATGTTCCGAAAGTGGGGGCGACTTTGTCTCTGAGTGAGTGGTTCTAGTCGTAAATACCTAAAACATACACTAACCCTAAACTCACTAGTACTCCTGCCGAGTCCTCTGCCGCTAGCGGATGTCCCGTTGGCCGAGACAGTTGTTCAGGGGGTGGCGCTGACCCTATCCGCAACTACATGGTTAGTCTAGGATTTAGTTTGTTTCCCATCATTAGGCGGTTGTTCATACTCAATACTAGGATTATACTTATGATACTTGCAAGACAAACCCCTTTACTCCTGGTACGTCGTCACGTTTAGCTTGAGTGCTGGATAAGCCAACATATTATCTGACAGGTCAAATTGAGCGCATGAAGTTTGCTATGGCGATCTACCGCTCCAGCTAAACATATTTGCCCACGGAGTGTGAAGCCTTTGGGGCTCTTGATAACCCCCCGCACTTTTACCTGAACTACTTGTATTTACCCCCTTCATTTTGAAAGCTCCCCAGTTTCGCGCTTATGTGTTGCATCGCCGGTGTTATATATCTTCAGAGCAAGTTTAATACCATATATTATCATAAAGCCAGTTTGGATGCCATTAGCGATGAATTCCCTATTTGTCGTCTTGTGAATAGTCCGATATGGTGTAGTGGCTAACATTATCGCCTCTCACGCGATAGCCCTGGGTTCGATTCCCAGTATCGGAGTTTTTTTTACTCGGTTTTCCCAAAGCATATACCCCTCACCATCGATTTCAACTAACCTTAACACTCTGTCGACGTTCTTCGGAATGCTTGGCATTCTCTCGCCTAGCATTATGTTTTATAGGGATAAATGCTTATCATGCGATTGGTAAGTATTTCCATACGCGCCTACTACTGAGGAAAGATCCTTAGAATCTGGCCAAAATATTAAACCGAATCAGTGTAAATCTTAGGCTTACACTCTCTCTTCGATTCCCGCTCGGCCCGTAGTGATGCGGGACGACCCGCGCGCTCACTTTCTGCGGGTGCGAAGCCTGATCATGAGCTCTGTCGCTAGCAGATATATCGATACGTTGCGTTACCCAAAAGGCAAAGTGCCAACAAGTTCAATAACGAGGCCATCAAATGTACTGATGATTAAGGTCATAATTGTCACCCTCAAGTTACAGATTCGACGGACGGTTTTATATTTGGTGGTGTGCCGGCGTTTGGGGGTGCTAAAGGCGTTGGCCGCCGCCGCCATTGCGGGGATGTTGGCTGTTCGAGTCCGTTGCCGGCGACCGAGGAGATTTGTGGGATAAGACATTTTTTTAAATTCCCGGCGCCGGCGCCACCCTGCATATCACCTGCGGAGTAAGAAATGTCTCACCCCGCTGCACGTCTAATTGATGGACTCGCCAAAACAGCTCGTGTCCGATATCTCAACTGCCAGGTAATGATGAGGTCTTGTGACAGGAGGCACTACAGAATATCCGAGATGTTTCCACATTGCGTTCGACGACCGCTGACTAGACATCGGTCACGCGTGTGGGGTTCTGTCTAGTCCTAGGAATCACGGCGAGAAGAGAAGAGAATTCGTGTCAAGTCACCCAAAGTCATATCGACATCTTATGCTGATACTGCGGGTTGCAAGCATGGGACTAGCGTGTAAGCCACGTGAGGATGTTAGCTTTGGCTTGGCAGCGATCGAAGCGTCAAATTATTGGGTGGGTTGATCGTTCAGGGACATACCCATGGCTGACAATGCTGCAATGTTTGGCTTTAGGCTTGTACCTGTCCTAGTGCAGCTGGTTACCTTCCAACCGCTCTAGGGCGTATGCTCAGGCCCGGGCCGCGCTCATTATGCGTCACAATTATCCGGCTACCCGGCCGGGCTGCGGGCAGCAAGTATCTTCTAGTATAAAAGAGCTAGACTGGCTGGAGGGGTAACAACAACAGAATCCTCTCATCTACTCACTTCTTGTGAACTCGCCCACTTCAAAACATCTTTTTTCGCGTCCTATCACCATGGTTCAGTTCTCCCTCGCTACTATCGCCGCAGTCGCTGGCTTTTTCGCTCAGGCAGCTCTGGCTATCCCTTCCCCGACTGCTGATGGGTTCGTTAAGCGTGCTGCTAGCTGCACCTTCCCCACTCCCCCCAAGACCTCTAGCTTGAGCGCAGCCAAGACTATCACTGGCACTTTTGACGGTGAGTTTCAGACTGCATAGGACCACCAAATCAGGATACTGAACAGTCTCTTCAGGTGGCAACGTTCGCTACGACCGCGGCTCTGGTGCGTGCACAGGGCAGAAGGAGGGCGGAGACAAGGATGCTGTCTTTATCCTCGAGTCTGGAGCCACCATCCAGTACGTTCATATATTCAGCATCTCATGGACATATTTATTGAGTTTCTTACGCAGGAATGTTGTTATTGGTGCTGACCAAGCCGAGGGCATTCATTGCTTGGGCCCTTGCAACATCTACAATGTCTGGTTCGAGGACGTCTGCGAGGACGCGATCACCATCAAGCAATCCTCTGGTACATCCAACATTGTTGGTGGAGGTGCCAAGAACGCCGATGACAAGGTCGTTCAACATAACGGTGGAGGTGAGTAGGGTAGGACAGACTCAAGAAGCAGAGACTAAACTAGAGGTGTAGGAACCGTCAAGATCGATTCATACTGTGTTCAGGACTTTGGCAAGCTCTATCGCTCTTGCGGCAACTGCTCAACGTGAGTGTCCCTGTGGGTCGTTTCTAGTATTCAAAACTAATGCATGTATGCGTGTAGGCAATACAAACGCACCGTGTCGATTAGCAACATTATTGCTAAGAACGGCAAGCTCATCGCTGGTGTCAACTCTAACTATGGCGATGTCGCGACCATCAGCACCAGCACCAACTCCTACAGCAGCGTCAAGTCCATCTGTGATACATTCCAGGGCAATAGCAGTGGTGATGAGCCCACTAAGCTCACCTCGAACACTGCTAATGCTTAGTACGTCTACCCCACTGAAATTGATATTTGAGCTAACCCAAGTTGTGTCATTTTAGCTGCAAGTTCTAAGTTATACGCCTTTTGTTCAAACGTCGCATGCTTTTGTGTATTTTACCGCGCTTTAGCCATCGAAAATAGACCATTTATCATAACGCAACACCTTTATCCAGTGTCCTAAAGATGATATTATAAGGGAATTAATATTTGGTTTGCCTCACCGAGTTTGTTGGACTAGAGAGCTGTTGCGCTGGATCCGGTTTAGCATTCGAAAACGTTGTAATTCATATATTTCGCAAAGGTGGGGTACGCATGCAACATTGTCACCAATTAGTGGCTCCCTTGCTGGTAAAAATGGTTCATCATCGCCCGAGTAGTAGATATCGTCAAGTTGAATAGGGGATGGGTCGCGTTCTATTTACAAATATTTAGATAAGGACTGACCGTACGTATCTATTGCACTCACCACGCGGTTCTGTTCGCCCCCTAGATAAAAGTGCGCGCCCTCGTCTTCTTGCCAAGCACATGCTCTCGCCCAAGTAACCCTGCGTACCTCATCATCAGCGCCTGATATAGGTCCTTTGGAAGGTTTCCAGGATTCAAGAAGCTTCTTTTCGGTCACTAACGATCGGTATACCCGATGTTGTGCCGTGGAGTATCCTGCCAAATTATACGCTGTGTGGTACAAATCGGGGTTCCTAGATATCGTGTCAACAGGTGATCTACAATGCGGGGTTCGCGGTGCGTACATACTTTCCAGGCTTGTCCCGTAGTCCTCCAGATGGAACTTGAGATGAAACCAAGGTAAATCGCTGGAGTGCCGTCTTATCGAACAAGATAATCGGGCCATCTACGTTCAAGAATGTTCGTTAGGACCACATACGACGCTAGACCAGGCCAAGCCACGAACAATCGCAATCAGACCACGCACTTTCATTGTCACTTTCCTCCGTAACGAAGCTAACCACCTCGGTCTCCCCTTCTTGATTTCCCAACCCGAGCAGCTCTAGGAGAAGCGGTTCTAGTCCCCCAATCCACCACGAGTAACAACCGTCGACCAGTTTGTTGCTCCGCCCTCGGAACCCCCCGCCCTCAATTGGAAGGCCTTGCATCCCGGCGGCCCATCTTACAAGCTTTTTGACATTTACTTCAGGATCTGTCTAGGGATATTAGCTAATGGTGTAGCAGCCCAACATCAGATCGTTTTATACCGCCAGGTTTGTGATATGGTTCCAATAACATCCAGCTAGCGATGGCACAGGATGTGTAACCCCCATGTGCTTCGCCTAGAGTTGGGCGGATTTCCGACATAACCCGTAGCTCCTCGTCTTCTGCATTATAATACGGATGAGAGGATGAAGCAAATCCGCCCTCGTACGTCTGACAACTACGCAGGAATTCGGCGGTTCTCTTGACTAATTCGGGCGTGAGGATGTCCAATAAGGTCGCGGAGACCAATAAGCAATAGGTTCCTCTGTGGTCTGGTTAAACAATCCAGAAATTGTTAGGCGGAAATTGCAAACCTAACGTCAACCTCTGCGTCTTTGTTAACAACAAATGAGCCATCGGGTTGCTTCATCCTCATAAAAAACTCGTGCATTTTCCCTCTATATGTCGCGGATTCAATAAACACCCAATCAAATGAAGACCAGGAAACTCACCTGTTGATCTGATCCCATCCACCCTTTTCACCAGGTCTCCCAACTATGGCTAAGGCGCACACCGATGCATAGGTCGGGAGCAGATGTGGTATTTGCCCAGGTCCTCCACCAAAGCCACCATCGGGGTGTTGATTCGCTATCAAAGTATCGATCGCCCTACGCCTGTCCTAAGAAAGGTCGATGGCGTGGGTGATTGAAAGAGCGCACCGTTGTTTACTCGCAGGATCTAGTTGCACCCCGAGGGAAGTGAGAGTTTGGAGAGCCCAATATATAAGCCACGGTTGGGATGCGTCCTGGGATGTGTATCGACCAGGTAGCCCTTGCATGAGCGCGGTGTAGGCCCATCGGGCATGAGCGTTTCGGTCCAGTTTTATGCTTTTGGATGCAGTTAATTCATATTAAGAATGAGTACGATTGGTTGACTAAATACGTACTCGGAAGGATCTTTGAGGACGAGAAGCAAGTCAGAGATCAAAGATTCAGTATCAGACTATAGCAACCGTTTGAGCTTCTGGATACATGGAAAACCGGGGTGTCCTACCTGGGCAAAGGATGTCGCTGTATCTACCCCATCTGTAGGGGTGGGCTTAAATGTGTTTAGATATGCTTGCATCGCGGTTGGTGGTGGGAAGGAGTATTTGCAACGAGAATGACGCTTGGATTGGCGCTTCACATCCCTCAAGTCTCCTTTGTTCTCGATTTCGGAATATTATTTATTATTTAGAGTGCGCCACAGCGCTTATCGACAAGAACTTTTGACTAACCACCATCGAGTTGACCTTGGACACCGCGTTGAATCAGCCCACTGGCACCAGAGAATTAGATAAAATAGAATTAATATTAGAAACGTATGAACACCAGCATTCTAACCGACTGGATAACCATGGATGCATACACCTTCCTGCAGCCTTTCGCCAACGACCCTCTTGATTCTTAGAACGTCCTTCAGCTTTGGTCGCTATTGCCCAACTTGTACGTATATCACAGCACTAGCACACTCCAGCTAGTTCGAGCTCGCCGCAGCTACATATACATTCATTTGCTTTCAAAGCTGTTCCTGCAATTCGAACTCGCAATTCCTTACTGTGACAGCTTTCCTGCAACGCTTGTCAACAGCGTTCTGGCCCAGGTCTCGAATACGCCTCTTCCCTGTGCTATATATGTTCGATGCTAACTCGTCAACGATCGGTTGCCTCATACTTCTTAATCTTAATCTTAAGATGATAGTGATAGGCATGCGCATCAACCTGAGTGCACGTGAGTTATATTTATACAATTTTCGTCATTGTTACAAATGCAAACGTCATGATTAAAAGTTAAAGTCAGTCATCTCAGATTCATTTATGCGGAAATAGTCGCTTTTGCTCGTGCCTCTCGCTGCTCCGCGAGTTCGACCGCGTCAGGATCACGTCCTCGGACTTCTGGGAGAAAAACGAGGGTGACCAGAGCTCCGACAAGGTTACATCCGACAAAGACTAAAATCAATACAGTCAGCCATCTGCGAAGCGCTAATCAATCTAGACTCACTCCACAACACTGCGGGCGTTCCAATCTTCTTGCTCAACGCGTTGAAAGCAAGGCTGGCGAGGATGGCTCCAGCTTTGCCAGACGCCGCCGAAATTCCGTGAGCGAATGCCCGGTAACGAGTCGGGAAGAGCTCGGCAGGGTACATGTAAGTCGTCGCATTGGCGCCAAAGTTGAAGAAGAATTGCATCAAAGCAAAGCAAACGATGAATGCCGCCGAAGACAAGGTGTGGAATTTGGCCGCCAAGATCGCAACTATAGATAATTCATAAGTACAGATGTTATTGTTTAATTCGAAAGGTTGCTTACTAAATACGGAACTCATGATGAATCCTTGAATCTGGATCCACTTGCGCCCAAGCCATTCAACAGTAAGCACTGTTACATAGTATCCTGGGACGAATCCGAGAGCCGTAATGATTAGGTTACCGGTCGCGATCCGGAAGATCTTGTGCCACGCGTTATTGCCAGCGCCATCAAAACCGATTTGTTGCAGAACCACGGAAGTATTGAGGTTTATGCCATAAAAGGCAATATCGACCAAAAACCAGGAGAGCGCGGTGCCGATCAAAAGCTTAGCATGCCTCCACTCGGACATGTACTCGAGGAACTCGTGGATATGTGCCTTCTTCTTGAGCTCTGAGACCTCAGCCTGGACACTTGATTGCTCCGAGGAGGAAGCATCAATGTTTGCCTTTTGGAGTTCCTTCTCCTTCTCTGCCTCCTTTTGAGCCTCATCGGCCTCGGTCTTGCGGGTCTTGCTAAAACGGGTCGATTCGGGAAGTGTCAGGCGTTGGTAGAGGGTACCGAACGCGGGAATAAGGGAAACGCCCACAACAATCCGCCATACTGTAATAAATCTTAATATTTGAAGAAACCCCTATCCGAGAGGCTTACCTGCATCAACTTTATACACTTGGCCATTTTTGTCCATTGCCGTCTTGTAACACGCAAGAACGGCCATCGTAATGAGACTGCCGACAAAAGAGCCCCAGCCTTGGTTCGCAAAGACATAAGTGAGCATAGTGCCTCGCTTGCGGATAGAGGCTCGGTCTCCGGTAATCGAAGCGGACATAGGATAGTCCCCTCCTACACCGATACCAAGCACAATACGGAATACTCCAATCCATATGAGAACGCCTGGACAAAACAAGTCAGACCTTGCATTGCGACCGTAAAACGAGTTGCGCTTACCATCAGAACCAATGTAAGCCGGAACCGAAATGCAGAGAATGGTGGCGAAAATGATTGTCATAAGCTCCTTTCCGTCTGAGATAATTAAAAAATTAGTCCTCTGGTGGAAGATCGTAATAAACCCTCTTACAAACTGCCTTGCGACCAAAAGCGTCGGCCAAATACCCAAACAAGAACTGACCAATCACCGAACCAATGTTCGCACCAGCCTTGATGAACCCCTCGAGTCCAGAGGGAAGATGGTCACCACCGTAATAACGAAATTGCAGCATAAGTGCCACCTGGTTGATGATGAACAAGTCATAGGCTGCGCATATGGATTATAAGAGAATTTTCAAGATAAATTATCTTCACCCACCATCGAGGAAGAACCCAATACCAGCAATCACAAGCAGGCGAACCTCACCGCGATTCAGTACAAAGGGAAGACGGTCGTCTTGCTCGCACTCCTCCAGACCAGCAACAAGTCGGTTGCTGGTTGGAGCGGCGGCAGGGGTGGCTGCTGCGGGCTGGGTAGCCATTTGAGAGGCGGAGGGGAAAGGTGAGGGGAGGATGGGAAGGATGGCCCCCTGCAGCCCGACTTAAAAGGCTCCATATGGGATTCCCGCCTGCATGGCGAAATTTCAGGCCGGGTTGAATTCATGGCACACGACTACAAACGTTGGCTGGACTCGAAATTTGATTGGTCGTTCCTTTTTTGACAGCCGAGGGCCAAGGCCGAAGTTCTCCTAAAAA
The DNA here is from genome assembly GCA_037974915.1 of Ceratobasidium theobromae. Lineage (NCBI taxonomy): Eukaryota > Fungi > Basidiomycota > Agaricomycetes > Cantharellales > Ceratobasidiaceae > Ceratobasidium > Ceratobasidium theobromae. The sequence continues at coordinate 112,225 of JBBBZN010000041.1, forward strand.
CTTCCTCACGTGACCGGCTCCAATCGGTGCTTTTGGACGGTTTGATTTTCGTCATCAATCGCTGGTGACATTCATCTATCGTGGAATTCCCAGACATCGCAACACACCTATATATACACGGAGAGTTGGGTGGCAAGATTGAGTACAATCCTCCCCCCAATTATTACAAGCTATAACTCGAGCTGTGGTGGTTCATCTAGCACGACGGTTGACGGCTAGGTCTCTAGGAGAAGCAATTCAACCACTTTTGACAAAAAAATCCCACCGGCGTAAAATTATACCCTCGGCTGATTAAGTAGGCATTTGCGCCCGTTACAGATACTAGAGCTCCGAGGCTCGAATGTTGCTCGGTACATGGAGTTAGGGATCTGTGTGTTTGTAACTTCTGGTGCGAAAACGCTTCAATGCACGTGAAACTGATCTTGGCATGTTCGTTGAGTGCACGCGGGTTGACCACGCATGAAAAGGTTGGGGTGAGCTGGTCGGTGCATCGTTACTAGACTAGCAACGGCTCTTGGAACCGAAACAATAAACATTATATGGAGTCTAGTGTTGCGAACAGGTTGATGATGATGAGAACATCGGGTGTTAGAGGCCGCCAAGCAGGATGCGTATGCTATAAACTAAATCCGTAACTGGGCCATGTACCTCTTCGCGCCTCATGCCCAGAGTGTCCAACAACATACGGGAAATAAGGCACCCTATTTCACATATCTTCTCCACAAGTATCTATATAATGCGCAAATATACGTCTACGTTATAATTAAAAATATAGCAGTGGATGAATCGCGTCATACTATATACATTCAAGCGGGACGACTCCAACACCCAACATTCACTCTTAGTTAACAATTGGTACTGACAGGGTGCTGATATTGTGAAAGAACTAAATGTTGAGATCTAGAATGGTGACATTTATAGTAAATTCATGGCGCCAGCGCTCGGAACTCGGCCATTAGGAAATATGCGACTAGACGTCCTTGCACCAGTGGGTCCTTGGAGTACTAGGTGATGATTCAGAAGCTTCGGCAGCCGGCTGATGGAAAAGGCTAATTTCCCAGCGCTGGATAATTCAAGTTACATAACCCCATATATATATACTTTCACCCCTGACACACATGCACTCCATGCTATTAGGAAAATGCTCGCGTGGAGCATTTGATAATCATCTTGCAGACTTGCCTGTACTGTGTGGAGCAAAGGTCAAGGGTCATGGTTAAGACGTGTCCAACCCGGTAAGTATATCTCGCAGTGATTTACAGGTGACTTGGGTGCTGCCACAAACGTCAGGTGGATTGACTCTCAATGGCCTGAGCGCTAGGAACTCATTGATCATGACCGCTGTTGGTGAAATTTCACTACATCTTGCGATTGCCTGACAAGTTAACGTTGATCGGAAGATAATTGTGATCGGGTTTACGGCCGATTCAGATCGATCGTTCCTAATTCCACTCCTCAAACCATCGATATCACGCATTATGTGAAAGTTCCCCAAGACCGAATATATATATGATGTTGTCGAAATTTGGTATTTTCAATTTGGATGGATTGGAGTGCAGGTACGGCCGTCAGCAACAAGAGATTCCACCTGTCGCAGAATACATGCCGGATGATAAGTCTAGCCCTTGCTGAACTCATCATGAGCATTCATTGCTCTTCAGGATTGGTTTCTATCTCAGGCCACAAATCACAAAGTATGGTACTCTAGGCCCCGGGGTAGTCTATGCGATATGTATAGAAGTGGTCAAAAATATGAACCAGAAGTCACCGTCGTGAAATTACCACATAAACTAGGATGGAAACGCGAGCTCGAGGGGAGGAAACCATAAAAAGTCAAACGTAATTCTACGTATTACGTGTAGTAACGTTGCCAATTGCCCTTTAAAATAAAACCGTGCATATTGGCCAAAGGCAGGTGTGCCTTTGGGAGAAGCCTGTGGGTTCCTGTCATGCTGGACGTTGACAGTGTGTGCCCGATATAACGCCGATCAAAAATTTCACCGGCCGCTTGAGAAACTTGATCCCTGATTTACTCTACATGCGGGCCGGCACTAGGATCTAAATCAAAATGGTCGCTGCTAGCACTGACGAATTCCAGAGCTGTATTTATTACTGCGCCTGCCGGGCGAGCTGCTAGAAGCAAAAATTAGTACTGTGTCCCATAGAGTCACATCACAACACAAGGTTTGGCCTGTAAGTTTTAGCGGAATCGCACGTAGAAAGGTACTCAAAATACAAACAGGGAAGTTTAACATTCTGATGGAGGGAATTTTGATAAGTTTCGGATAATGTGACTTGTACTGTATATAGCGATTGTTGCTACATACCAATAACAAATCGTAAAAATATTCTAAATAAGCGTGGAGACTGTGTCCTTAGCGACCTTACGATTCACCATGACTAGTGGGACTTGTATTTCATCGTGTGCTTGTTCAAATATTGGTTTTTCATCCCCTTTGGCCTTTCACGTGGTCATTTTGGCTAGGCCCGGGTTCCGGAGCCACGTTTATCACATATCTGCCTTGTATCTGCCAATCAATTCACGTTAGTCTATACCTATAAATCCAGATGTGGTATGCGGTTACGTACTTGTACTCAATATAGTTCGATGAGAGGTCACAATTCCAGGCCTCCGCGTTTCGGTCCAAATGGGCCAAATGGTTGCCTTGTTGGTTGCTACTTTTTTTTGGTAAGCTAGTAAAGGATGCTACCAACCAGGGTCATTTGAACAATAGAAGGTGGGGTAGTGAGCTTGTACCTACCCTCCGCTGGCACCGTTTCGTCATGGGGTGCATAGATTTTCCGTATTAAAGCCTAGCATGAGTATAAATAGAGGCTTGGAAGGGGGCTCAGCGATCAAGCGTTTCTACCTACATCTATTCTCTTTTATTTAGTCAAGCTCTCGGAATCATAAGCCATAGCAAAATGAAAGCCGTCTTTTCTGCGCTTTTACTGTGCTCCACTGCTCTGTTGGCCTGTGCCGACACATGGGGAGGGTGAGTTTTTTTGCACGGGGTGGTTTGACATTAATTGGAACTCTAATACGCGCGATGTAGAGCTTATTCCTTGGGCCCTGCGAAGACTAACATTATTGAAGCGACTACTACTCTTACTCCCGGGGTCGCCCCGTCGACTCAAGCCGGCATGCTATTCCTATGGTTAGTATCTGTCGGTTCTTACGCTTCTTAAGTCCATAATAGGAGTGGTGGTTAATGGATATATGTGCTCCAGGCCTGGTATCTCGAATGGAACAGGTGATCTTATCCAGGTAGGCTATTAAATAGCGATCTTGGTTTGCTCATCCTTGATCATGAAACGAATAGACAACTCTAGAGCAATGGCCCGACAACACTTGGTGTGGAGCTAACAAGGGAGAGTGGTGTGTCCGTGCTTCTGTCTTCGGTTGGTTCGGTCAACGCGATGGCCCCGCTGGCGTAGTTAAGGGCACCGACGCCGTAACCATCAACTAGTAGGTTCTTCCCTTGCACATTGTGGTAAAAGTGACTTTTAACCCATATTTGAACTAGTAAATTGGGTTCGAACCAGTTGACCTGGACTCAAACAGTGACTATAGGTGGAAAGGTGGTCTCTACGGTGTGTTAACATTAACTTATGTTCAATCATCAAATCCACTTACGCGCATATACCCACCAGCTTACTTCCGACTCTGGTCCCTACATGAAAGGTGTGTGGGAAGAAACCATGCAAGTGAGCCGGTGAAGCGTTACTGACGTGAATAAACAGGATGGGGAACCGGCACGGAGTGCAACAATGGCTGCACCGGCACTATTTCTGCCCAGAAGTACACAAACACCGTCATCACCCTTGATGCAGCGGACCCGAACTTCGGTAGCACTGGAGCAGCCTCGGGTGGAACTACAATCTCTGGGTTGACCAGCGAACAGGGTGGGAAGGTCTGGAAGATTGCGACAATCAATGTTCCTGCTATGACATAGGGTTAAGTTTGAGGAAGAAGGCGCTCACTCGACTCGCTTTCAATGTACCAGCATAGTTCACCCAATGATAGAGTTATCTCTGGAAGTGCGTTCACCCAGCCCAAAATTCCAGTTAGCAGATGAATAGGCTTCTACGCCTTAGAAGGTTCTAAGTTGTCATGAAATTCATATCGAAGTTGAAGACATCGCATACACGAAACAAAACTAAACTCTTGGCGCATACACACATGCATATGATCCATACTCTCCACGTTCCCCCTCAGTTGAACTTCCACGACACGCCGTTCAACTTGCCAGTCCCTGAATTCCAAGTCAGTGTTATCTCAACAGTTTGTATGCATATGCGTGACTTGAGACTCACCAAGACCTGCAAACTGCTGGAATGCAGAAGGCGACAGGTCGATGTCGTTGTATCCGCAGGCGTAGCACCTGTCCACGATCCCGACTTTGATCGTCTTGCCGTTCCAGGTCACGTTGGCAGTCTTACCGCAAGCCTGGCTATGGTTCGGGTTTGCGTCTGTTGGATGCAGGCGTGAGAGAGGCAGAACATAATGTCAGTCGGATACATCATTCGCATGCTAGCACTCGTTCACTCACCGACCATCATCTCCTGGAACAGACTCGTTCCAATGGCAGCAACCCACTCGTAGTCTCCATTCGACCAGCCACAAGCCCCAATTCCGACCGACGGGTTGTCTAAAGTATGTGGATGCGCATATCAGTCATGTGAAGCGCACGCACAATGCAAACCCAAAATCGGCAGTAAACTCACAGTATGTAGCCTAATAACAAGTAGTCAAACATTATCACATCAGTTATCCACTCGACTCTGCGCATGACGATTTAGTTACTTACCCAGCCGTTGTGGACATCATAGGGACCGCGAGTTGCCAATTCATTAGTGTGAGTGGCAGGGTCAACAGGGGCGGCAAGAGCTAAGGAAGCGAAGCCGAGGGCAGCGACGGCGAAGGTGGAAATCTTGGTGAAAGTGTACATTGTGGAATGTGCTGGAAGTAGATTGTTCAAAAGCTGAGCTGGGGGTACTCTGAATGCCGCCATTGTAAGCGAAAGCCGGTTTAAATATGAATGGCACTCGTGCAGCTTGGTCATATTTTCATTGACTTGTTCTCAGCGTAGTCAGATTGTGCCTGAATCCAGTTCCCACCGACATACCCGTCCACGCCTTTACTGCTAACACCTCACACTTTCCAGGCCGATCAGCGCGCATAGAGTCCCAAGCGAAAGAAGGCTTCGGGTGCATCATTGGGCGGCTGCCTACTTACGCTCGATGTTTGTTCATGATTTATTGCCCGTGAGATGCATATGGTTCTCACGGGCACACTTTTCTCTGAAATATTAACAAGTCAATATGCATCTAAGGCAAATTTCCGAGCCTTGAGCTCTTTAAATTTGGGTTAACCCAATCTTCGAGTAACCCATTTAGGTGTGCACACTATAGAAATTTGTATCATATATTAAATGCTCATAAGTCAAGGGATAATTTTAGTACCAGTATGGGTGTGAATGAGGGGCCCGAGTTGGCCGAGGTGTGACTCAGGCGTCGGGAATTACGCGAGCGATCAATCTGGCCGCATCTGGTGATGCCAAGACTGGTATGCCGAGTCCACCGGGTACCGGTGAATTCCAAATAAGTGAAAATGGTACCATTATGAGTTTTCTAGGAAAAGGTTCTTTTATTCATACATGCCCATGGCCAGCCGACGGGAGGGGACAATCTAATCAGGCATCCCTTGCAACGGCGCATGCGCCGTAGGCCCTCTCAAGATCTATAGACCAATTATCGTTCGCAGTATTTGATAAGTAGTCTTCGCCTGACTGTATAGGCGCCATCGATGACACCGCCCACAGTCCGTCGATCTGATTGGCGAAGTCCCACTGAAAAGTACGTAAGTAGCCAAAAATTCGAATGGGCGCTAAACAAAGGGCTCATGTAACTTACATTCAGACATCCAGAATATGTACATATGTGCGATCAGATCGAACTGGCACGCGGCAAGCTCTCGAACTGTACCTGCGCGAGGAAATGCATATGGATGAGAATGTCGCCTAGCCGCTAAGCGTCAGTGCACTGATCGGGCATTTTGTTTAATAAGTATCTCTATCATTGTCAGTACGTTAGGATGAGCAAATGCCCACGTGTCCTTGTAAATGCGAAAGGAATATGTAAATAGGACACTTCTAGGGTAAATGTTTAACGCAGTGGATTTGGACGTAGTAAACGGGCGTGCAGCAATGCGGACGTTCGGGAAGATTGGCCGAGTTCAACAGTCCTCTAATTTCTCAGCTAATATTGTTTTATGTGGTCCATACGAGCCTCCGGACCGTACCGTTGCACAAATTTAAACATGAACTGTTTACACTGTGCTTCGACATAATCAAAGCACCGCCTAACTCTTAGATGTACACAATAATATTTCAGAGAAAAGTGTGAGAACCATCTCACGGGCAATAAATCATGAACAAACATCGAGCGTAAGTAGGCAGCCGCCCAATGATGCACCCGAAGCCTTCTTTCGCTTGGGACTCTATGCGCGCTGATCGGCCTGGAAAGTGTGAGGTGTTAGCAGTAAAGGCGTGGACGGGTATGTCGGTGGGAACTGGATTCAGGCACAATCTGACTACGCTGAGAACAAGTCAATGAAAATATGACCAAGCTGCACGAGTGCCATTCATATTTAAACCGGCTTTCGCTTACAATGGCGGCATTCAGAGTACCCCCAGCTCAGCTTTTGAACAATCTACTTCCAGCACATTCCACAATGTACACTTTCACCAAGATTTCCACCTTCGCCGTCGCTGCCCTCGGCTTCGCTTCCTTAGCTCTTGCCGCCCCTGTTGACCCTGCCACTCACACTAATGAATTGGCAACTCGCGGTCCCTATGATGTCCACAACGGCTGGGTAAGTAACTAAATCGTCATGCGCAGAGTCGAGTGGATAACTGATGTGATAATGTTTGACTACTTGTTATTAGGCTACATACTGTGAGTTTACTGCCGATTTTGGGTTTGCATTGTGCGTGCGCTTCACATGACTGATATGCGCATCCACATACTTTAGACAACCCGTCGGTCGGAATTGGGGCTTGTGGCTGGTCGAATGGAGACTACGAGTGGGTTGCTGCCATTGGAACGAGTCTGTTCCAGGAGATGATGGTCGGTGAGTGAACGAGTGCTAGCATGCGAATGATGTATCCGACTGACATTATGTTCTGCCTCTCTCACGCCTGCATCCAACAGACGCAAACCCGAACCATAGCCAGGCTTGCGGTAAGACTGCCAACGTGACCTGGAACGGCAAGACGATCAAAGTCGGGATCGTGGACAGGTGCTACGCCTGCGGATACAACGACATCGACCTGTCGCCTTCTGCATTCCAGCAGTTTGCAGGTCTTGGTGAGTCTCAAGTCACGCATATGCATACAAACTGTTGAGATAACACTGACTTGGAATTCAGGGACTGGCAAGTTGAACGGCGTGTCGTGGAAGTTCAACTGAGGGGGAACGTGGAGAGTATGGATCATATGCATGTGTGTATGCGCCAAGAGTTTAGTTTTGTTTCGTGTATGCGATGTCTTCAACTTCGATATGAATTTCATGACAACTTAGAACCTTTCAACGCGTAAAAGGCTATGCATTTGTGATGCTCCAGAACCGGTTGCCTTGAAAGTACACGGCGTACTACTTTAACTAGACCTAATATAAGAAGTCGATAACGTTTACTTCGTATCCCAACGATACTCGGAACCTCTGAGCCTGGGAATATTAACGCTATTTTCTACTGCGCTCTAGATTTGGGTTTTGAGACTCCCATGTGTGCGATTATGCATGACGCCGCATAGTGATACAACCACAAAACATACAGACTTGGGAAACCATTTGATAAACAAGGCTCTTACCGCATTTACGTCAAAAGTCCACGAAACAAACTATATTGTTTATTACTATCGCCCTGGGGTGCACGTGTATGTATAATTGCTAAACCTCACGAGCTCTATAATTTCAATTCCGTGACTTTCAACCTCGAAGTAGTATTAATATATATACCTACGTTCACGTGCCCACGACCGGCGCAACTGGAATTACAGCCACAGAAAACCCCGATGTTGCACGGCCCAGGCCAACTAGGTTAGAGTCCGTATATCGTGATATTATCACAGAATGCCAGAACTGGACAGGCCACCAGGAGTCGCGACCGGCTAGCATCCGAGGTTCCACCTTGTCTGGAACAGAGATAAGGTGCAGACCAAGCCAAGGTACTCCCGGTACCGGTTATTCAACGCCTCCGGCGCTTATTGGACTCGTAAGATTGTTCCTCACCGAACATCGGCTACCATCTTCCGCAAGCAGCGGTACAGTACGTACTCTGCTTGTGGCCACAACTCTACGTTTCGGGCACTATTCGCCTGCTCGGGCTACTGGGTTCTTCCGGTTGTGAGCGTCTCTACATATTGATTATCGATATTCGTATCACCGGTCCTAGAGCGTGACTTCCCAATGCTGGAACTGGAATATTAATTCGATTCAAGCGGTGTAAATGATATCTTACTTTTTCACATTTGAGGCTATTATGGAACGATTCGGGCACTTCAAGCGCCCTACGTCCAATGGCCGTTGCACCCGGGACAGTGCTGGGGAGGTGTCAGGAATTTCAGCCTTAATTATAAATTTGAGCGCCGGCCAAGAGCGTACCGGTTACAGTCAAATAATCGCTACTAGTAGATAGCTCCGAAGATAATCTGACTGGGTTACTATGGAATCGTACCAGTATCGATATCGTACCTGGGTTGGATGCCTGTTACGAAAAGTGGAGTATATATGACGGCATCCCAATGCTTCAATATCGTTATAATCATGTGTCAGTTGAGACACAAGTTGCGCTGAGGGTGAGGTGATTTATCAAACATTCCAATACAGGCTTCGGTTAGATCAACAACACAGCAGAGGTCAGTCTGACAGCTATGTAAATGTTCCGGCCAAAACGTGAAAGCCCGACGTACCGCCACAAGGGTCCATGATGCTATATATAACCGGAGGCCGAGCCTGTTGTAGATATCGCCACCTCTTCTCTCATCAATCAACCCTTCATGGCTCGTTTGTTTAATCGCGTCAAAGATCACATCGAAGAGAAAGTGATTCAATCCCGACAGTATGACTTTGTTGGTGAAGTTGCACCATCTAGACTAAGTACGACCCGAACATCGCTGGATAACGGCTCTCGGAGGAATCGCTCGTCCATCTCCTCGATCACCGGTTTCTCTGGGGCTCGCTTGAGCCGCTCTAACTCGCCGTCGGCCGCGGGCCTGGCAAGTGCAGGCGTAGATGCGTTGGACTTGGAGATCAGGTTCATCTCTGCTCAAGGCCTGCCCAGGATGGATATGGTTGGGGCGGGTTGTGACCCTTACTTTCGGGCCGAAATTGACGATGCCATAACATACACGTTAGTTGTTACGTACCCTCATGCAATTATTTTCTAAGGTGCGACATAGATCCCGGGCGCTGCCCAATACCTTGGAACCAGAATGGAATGAATTTTGGAGGATTCGCAATGGTATGCAGGATGACCGACTTGAATATACCAATCACTTATGTTTACTGTGTGCAGTTCCTTCTCTCGCCATCCTCAGAATCAAGGTGTACGATAAGGATGAAAATCAATACTTGGACGATTACATAGGAAAACTCAAGATTACCGATGTTTATGTTGGCGGCCAGCGGGAGATACCCATCGTCAGCCTAATGAGGAAGAACCATGGCACATTCCGCATCGAGGTACATCATTACATTAACGAGCTTCCACTTCCCGCGCCGCGCGCATACTGAAATGATCATCAATTAGATAATATCCAAACCCGCCACAGCCCCTTATAACCCTGCGTACATGTTCGACGGACCATGCCGATACGCTATCCAGTGAGTTTGAGATACATATTTCTTTGGCGCAGGATACTCAAACTACCTCTAAGCTTGTCACCGACGGTCGGCGCGTTTACAGCAAAGACGACCTCAGCAAGGCGCTACTCTACCTGGAAGATACACATCAAGGGTATCCAGTTATTCTTCGGAGACAAACATCAGCACTGGAACGTGAACTATCGTGCTGCCCAAGCCATCTTCAGCGGCCCACTCTCCCTTACCGTGAGAACGCCTATTATTGCGGGTCATCGTCTCCTTTATGCACGAACCACGGCCAACAGAACGGGTATACTTTCTGACGCCGAAGGATTCTGGTCGTTGTTTAGGGCGAGAGTCGATGGATGGCATGGGCAAGGCCTCGCAAGGCTTGTTGGCGTTACACCAGGAGTGCAGACTCACTGTCCCGTATGTGGCCGCCTAGAAAGCGACATACATGATCTGGAGTGCACAGCCGCACATCATCCCGGAGGTATTTCGCCCGAACCCGGTGCCCCCACCAACACTTCTACTGGAGGAAGAGTCTCATCTGACGCCGAGTTTGGGGGCGTTATAAACCTAGCAAGTCCTGTAACACCTCACGATCATATACAACGAATCAAGCCCGCGGTATACACGTATATCATTGACGAAGAAACCTTTAGGTTTAGCGAGACCGGGGCGGCGTTCTTCGTCGATTTTGCGAGCAAGCATGCGCTTCACAGTAGCTGCGCAGAAACAGTGCGATATGCTGGAGGTGAGTACTTGCGTTCTTTTGGTAATCAAAAGTACTTAAGTTGCGCGCAGAATTCCACCCTCGTCCCAGTTGCGGGTGGGCAAACTTCCATGATGACATTCCCGACCACGAGGTCGAATGGGAGTTGTGGATCGACAACGGAAGTGGGACCTATGCACCAACCGCAGATCTACTGGACAATCTTCGCGGTTTGTTGGAGCACAATTGGCCAGGTTTGAAGGTTCATGCCTTCGACTTCCGCGTGAGTGCCATCTACAAATTTGGGCGACGACGATTAAACGATTTGGCAGGACGAGAGGCAGAAGCAAAGCATCCAAGAGTGCCGTAACTACGCTCTCGAGAAGCGGGGGATTCTGCGTGAGGAGCTGGAGCCCTCCGTCCTGGATGGGGAATCTGGCTCATCCTTGTGGAAGATGGCAAGCGTGAGGAAGTAATGAACTTATCTATGAGTTTCTTTGGATTGCTCACTTGTTCGGGAACCAAGTAACTGTGCATTATAATGTGTAGAGATAACGTTATTCCACTTGTGAGAGGCTGCAAAGATTTTACGAATAATTAAATTGGGGCAAGAATATAAATAATAAAAATTTGATATATACTATATCGCGAATCAAGCTATGAGAGACAACGATATCGGCTGCACATGTGAGTCATGCTGTAAGCGCCGAGCACTTGTTTTGGGTTGATCGCAGGGCTGGTCACGTGTGCTTGTTTAGAGTCGCGTCTTCGCGTTGCTTTATATTTCTCCACCACCCCGTCTTTCAACTTACGACCCACTGACTCGACAAAATGCTTGAGGCGCGTCTCGAACAAGCAGTTACGCTCAAAAAGCTTCTCGATGGTATGTTGACGCGCTATTAAGTGTAGCGACCAGTGTCTGACGCGTCAAACATCCTATCAGCTATCAAAGAGCTTGTGACTGATGCCAACTTTGACTGCGGAGATGAAGGCCTTGTGCGTATGAGTGCTTGGACGATATTATATTTTTCTCATTTTTTATTAGAAACTCCAAGCGATGGACAACTCGCACGTCGCTCTAGTCGCCGTCCATCTCGAACCTGAAGGATTTGGCAAATACCGCTGCGACCGACCTATGCCGCTTGGAGTGAACCTTGGCTCACTCACCAAGGTCCTCAAGTGCGCCAAGGATGACGATCGAGTCACGCTCAAGGCATCTGATAGCGCCGATGTGCTCAACCTGGTGTATGAAGCACGCAGTACGTCTTGTCAACCTCACTCTAATGTTTGCTGACCTCAACCCGCGTCCAGACTCGGATAGGATTGCCGAATACGAGATGAAGCTTATGGATATCGAGATTGACACGCTCGGAATTCCAGATACTGACTATGACGCGACGGTGATTATGCAATCTGCCGAGTTTGCGCGCATCGTTCGAGACTTGAGCGCCCTGGGCGAGTCTGTCAAGATTGAAGTTACCAAGGAGGGTATTCGTTTCTCGGCCGACGGTGAGGCCGCCAACGGGAGTGTGTTGCTCAAAGCCACGGAAGGTGCCCGGGAACGGTACAAGGAACTCGATGGAAAGGATGGAAAGGTCAAGGTCAAGAAGGAAAAGGTCGACAAACCAAGGAAGAGGAAAAAGACCACCGACGCAGACGTAAAAATGGAAGACGCAGACGAAGAGGTGGAAGAAGATGATGGCGGAGAGAAGGGTGGCCTCTTCAAGCCAGCATCGGATGATGATGGCGAAGAAGAGAAGGGGGATGATGACGATGAGGCGGGTTCAGATGTGGAGGAAGATTCTGATGGAGCGTCCAAGAAGCGCAAGCGCAGTTCCCAGTCCAAAAAGTCCAAGTCGGATGACAACGATTCGTCGGGCGGAGTAATGGTCGAACTGAACCAAAGTGTGAACCTGACTTTTTCGCTCAAGTATCTGGTCAACTTCTCCAAGTCCACCTCGTTGTCAAACCAGGTCACGCTCAGGATGAGCAATGAGGTGCCACTTTTGGTGTGTTGTTTATCCATTTCCACTGCATTACTCATCTAATTCGCGTCGATACCACAGGTACACTACAAGTTTGAGCAGGGTCATATTCAGTATTACCTTGCACCTAAAATCGGTGACGAGTGATTGATGTAGATGTCACATTTAGTTTATGTCTCGAGCTAGTTTGGTTAACGTTTTCCGATCGACTAATGACACTGTATTTAATCGAATCCTTACGCCCACATCTAAATCCATTCAGCCTTGATCTAGGTATAGTGGATGATAAAAAATCTTGCTGAGCTTAAGCGCCAAAATTTATCAAACGATAACTTCCCTATCGCAACCTCAGATGTACAGCATGTTCTAAATTTTATGCAGCATTAGATACTGATTCAGAACCAGATAAAAGAAAATGGTAAGGAAAAACCAGGGAAAATAGAATATGAAAACTTGCACTCCCACGATTCCACGGCATCTAGGTCGTATATTGATTTTCGTATACTATATAAAAATGCTCCCGGCGAGCAACCGAGTCAATTCAGAGAGAGATTTAGAAGGATTGCTTGTACATTTGCATTCATGCCGAAAGACATAATTACATCCACCCGATCCTACAATGCTGAGCCCCTCCGTAAGCTGTTTTCAGGCCTAGGAGGTTCATTTCTACATAATTTATGGTCAGAAAACGGCCTAGTTACGGCGCAATAATCCCAGGCAAACTCAAGGAGCACATTTTTCAGACTTCAAAGTTTCAACAAGGTCCCCATTAGTCGAAAGTGCTCGCCATTGCAATCATGTTCCACCCAATACCAGCAGATTTAGCAAGGCATCCCGGGAAATAGAGATAGCATAGCACAGGAAGGGTCTTTCATTCATTTCAAGAAAAGTAGCGCTGATCAAGTCGGCTTTGCGAAAGAGCAATAAAAAAGCTGTGTCCCCGCCGTGAATCGAACACGGGCTGCTTCGGATCCGGCCGAAACCACAACGAAGTGTCATGACCACTAGACCACGGGAACTTGAAATAATGTTATGTTGTTCCCTATTGACTAGTAAACCATTGCACATGACAACCAGTTTAATCAATATACCACATACTAACTCATTGTCCAAACACACCTGGGACAAGACACATTCCTCTAGGGGAAATTGGAGATTTCAAGATGTACATAATGTTACTTCTAGTCATAATGCTAAGGAAACCCTTTTGTTGCTTTAGGGAAAAGATAGTGGCATCATCAGGAAGAACTTTCAGGGCATATTTGCCCAAATTTATTCAAGTTTGGGTAAATTTGAGCAAATAATGCCCTGCAGGTATTCTACAAAATCGATTTTTGCTCCCGAGCACTCAGGAAACTGGGGAGTTGGCTCACCCTAGGTTCCTGGGAGCTCTCCTGAGGCTCCTGACTGCTTGAGAGCCCCAGGAGCTAACTATAAACTGCCGTGTTGGGCTTGAGGTTAACAATTAATATTGAGAGCCCAAAATCAAGTAAATTGAAGAAATCAGAGTGAATTTACGGGAATTCCTTTGAAGTCCCGTGAATTCACTCGGATTCACTGGGAGATTCATTGTTTTGCGATCCCTATGAGTTCATGGGAATTCATCCAGACCCATAGACAGTTTTGAATGATTCCTTTGAGTTCATGTAACTTCATTCTCAACGCATATATTAAGTAATCTGCGTTTAAAACAAAGTTGAGAGAGAAAAGCGGAAATAAACGACAGACAATCAGTAGAATAAGCCGCAAATAGGAGCTCAAGCTAGGTCATGATCATTGAGGTGCATTAGGAAAAACCTCAAGGTCAGATCGTCATATTCATCCCATCATGTCTGCACCTGGCCCGCACTTGCACATTTAGTCTTATCCAATTATTTTCTGGCCACCTGCTCCCCATTTTAATCGTTATTTTGATTCCTGGGGCGTGACACGTGACCCTCAATACATGTGCCTTCCATTGGCGTGCCACCAAGCTAACCCAAGGGCTTCTCCCGCCTCCTGATCTGCCCACATCTTCCTTACACTAGTTCCCCTATCTCCACGAGTAATACTTAGGCCCTTAAATTCCTCACCATCCTACACGCTGTCGATTAGTCCCGGCCGACTTGTCGTAGTAAGCAGTGAAAGTTTTACTCAATTGAGGAGAATATACCATTATTTCAAGTTCCCGTGGTCTAGTGGTCATGACACTTCGTTGTGGTTTCGGCCGGATCCGAAGCAGCCCGTGTTCGATTCACGGCGGGGACACAGCTTTTTTATTGCTCTTTCGCAAAGCCGACTTGATCAGCGCTACTTTTCTTGAAATGAATGAAAGACCCTTCCTGTGCTATGCTATCTCTATTTCCCGGGATGCCTTGCTAAATCTGCTGGTATTGGGTGGAACATGATTGCAATGGCGAGCACCTTCGACTAATGGGGACCTTGTTGAAACTTTGAAGTCTGAAAATGTGCTCCTTGAGTTTGCCTGGGACTGTTACACTGTAACTGGGCCGTTTTACGCGTCATAACTTTGTAAATTACCAACATACTAGCCCATACTCATGTCACATGTGTTCAAACCACGTAAATAAATAAACATGTGTTGAAGATGTAGAGTTGAGAGGGAACGATTGCTTTCCCTTTGCATAACAGAATCAACGAGCACAACCATAACCTCCATGGGGTTTAATTCGCACAACGAGCTACCTGATAATTCACTCCTACCCAGATGCTGTACAAGCAACGCCTCGGCAACGATGTCAACCTTAATCAAAGTAAGGTGAGAAACATGCCAACGAATGCTTGAGAGGTGTACCTTCTGGGCAGCTAACATCGATGTCAATCTATGGGTTCGTGGGGGAGGCCCCCTAGGCCATAGAAACTCCCTAAGATTGGTATACGCTGTTGTAGTGGGGGACCTGGAGGTGGAGGTAATCCTGCGTCTGGAGGCGGTGGTATAGGAATGACTGCGGGACCTGGCTGTATGCGTGGGTTTGCAGGACTGGTACCCCCATGTGTCAGCCTGGACCCAATGTGCACCGTAAAAACCAGGTTATACGCACTCAACAGGTAGCCTGGATGGTACGGATGGCACTTGAACTACGGTAGGGTTAGGGTGAGCCATCTCTGGGTATGAGGGGGGTCTGGCTGAAGAGTGTAACCCGGCACTCAGCACCTGCAGTAGGTTATATTCGTGGCATGAGAGAGAAAGTCGTAGACTCGATGAACAAGAAGAAGACAAATTCAAGGACACGGCCCGAATTAAGGGGGGTCGAAGGAGTTTTGTTCTGGTTGAATGCTGCACTGAAAGGCCAATCAATCATATGAATCCAGTCCCACCACACGGCACTGTGCGGTAGTTGTGTTGCGACATGTGTTTCTAATGTGGTAAGAGGTCCGGGAAGCCAGAGTTCGAGGCAATGAGTTCCCGAGTCCCGACTGCATGATATCGGCCTAGTCTAGGCTCATGGGTCGCGACCATGAAACCTTACTATGATCACTGCCACTGTCTTCTCTTTAGAAGACCGGGACTGACCAAGGAAGAAAGTCCCGGAATGGTTAAATGCTTCAAGTATGGATGTAACAAGTGCCGAAGTATCCGGGCTGAAGTCTGGCCAGAAAGGCTATCGGCTGCCTAGGCTCGGGCTACCTTTGAATTCATTGATTTATTAGAATTCAGCCCGGGTACTGATCGCCCTGGAGTCTTGCATGCGCCCTGAAGTTCGTGTAGTTTGTAACTCACAAGTGCACATACTAGGCGAACATTTGGGGTTAATCTCACTCGCCCTCGCACGCATTAATAAGAATGGTGAGTTCGCGCGGGTATCTGTACATATTTGTCGGAGTATTGGATCCACGACCACCATTGACACGGTGACTTGTGATCGAGAATAAGCGATGCATCCGGATCTCTAGCCTAAGCCAAGTCAAGGTTGGGTAGGACTATGATCGTAAGCAAATATCTGAGGCCTTCCATATTCATCGTGAAACGGAACCTGGTCGCTATGGCACAACCCGGGGTATTTTCTTTACAAGGCTGGCCGGGTGAATACCCAAAATACGCATACGTACACCCGTACGTAACGCCCAACCTGTTCGAGAGACCTGCATACAAGGCACTCTTCCGTGCTTTGACAAAAAGATCATCCCGAGTGCGCACTTGTGTAATATAAACATCGTATGTGTCACATACCTCCACTTGAGTCCAGCCATTCTTCCGAGAGTGAGTTCTCTTGGGACGGAAACGCCTTAGCCCTCCTTCACCAACTAGATTGCCACTTTGTGAGGGAGCCAAGTCGAGCCATGCTGCGGTGAGTTCCATATACATGGCTCTAGCAAAACCTGTGCAGAGATAACACGGATTCTGGAGCCAAAGGAGTATCACTTTCAACTCCGCAACTACGGAATACGGCAACCTAGGTAGACGGATATACCCACGCATAGTATACAATCAAAAAGTAGGCTGAACGGCACGAGTTGTGCGCAGCCAGCCGTCGTCCGCGCCTGACAAAAGTAGCGCATAGGGCCAGACTCGCACCTGAGCTATCCAAGTCCAGACACACCGACCGGCGAAATATGCAGTGAGTCGAGACAATATAACGTGCTTGACCACACTTGGTTATACTGCAAACGATCGCATGGAATGAGCGATGATGGCGCCCATGCTCTGGATGCATCAATCCAACACACGTGTTCTCGACCCGAGGGCGATCGCGGCGCCTTGCATTGGGCCGTTTCTGACCGAATTTAGCACAGGTCTAGGCTCTATCATCATTATAGGGACCGATATCCCCGCGTCGTGTTGATACAAGGTTAACCACGTTGATGGTGGACCCGGCGCGTCATTCCTCATTATTGGGATCTGCGCGAGCCTCGGCCGGTCTAGAAGCTGTCGGGCGAAGCGGGCATGGGCTATGACAGTCACGTGCTGTGCCCGGATGGTAATTTAATCTGTGCGATCACCGATGAATATTTTTGGCATGGGGGTATATCATAATATTAATCACTGATGATGCCGTACATATGGGAATGCATGTGGTCATTGGATAGTGTCCTCATAGTGGAAAGTTGGGTATCAAAATACAATAATACGAGGGTCAGTGTAGTTATTAAGAAACGAGTAAACGTAACCATATGCGTATGTGTGGGCATGCATAGGAAATCTTCCTCATCTAACGACCGATGTCTGTACAACGTCCATAAATGTCAGGTCACAGCCCGAGTCGAGTCCATTGATAGTAATAAAGATAAGAAAACGCCTATAGATTTTAATATAGAAAATAATCTAATTGATTCGGTTATGCAACTAGGGGTATAGAATCGAAAGCCCTTGGTAAGGAAGTAGTCTTCTGCATGATCAAGTCAACCAAAGCGGGTCGCGACGAACCGACTGAGTACGCACCTAGCCTTACTCGGCGGGGTCGACGGTTGCGATCCCATGTAAAGTCTTCAGTAGGCCTAGGGTCCACGCTGGGGATCGTCGGTGTATGAGGTTGGTTGGAGCGGCAGGTACAGGTTCGCGAGGCGGCATTGGGGGGTTGGGAGTAACTGCAGATTTCAGTATGCTACAATTATGATGATCAGCGCGACTCCCGTATAGAACTTCAATAGTACAAACCTGGTGGAGAGAGAGATCGCTGGCGCGGAGACAACAGTGGGGCTGCGGCGGGCCATGATGTTGATTGGGGATATGAGGGGGCGGATGTGGTAGCTGTAAGTCTGAGTGAGATACTGCAGTTGATGTAGAGACGATGGCATCCCAACAAGATTATATACGGTTTTATATATACAATTTCATTTCGGAAACACTACAGTGTGGGAGTTAGATCACAACGAGAAACAAACGCGTCTGAATCAAGACAGACCTCCAACACGTCTCGGGACAATTATCTAGCAGCCCCATCGGTGACGCACCCGAAATGAACTGGAGACGCGCGAGGCTTGTGCAAAGGACCCCGAGGCCACCGTTGATCAACACGAGGCGCCCAGGCAAACGTCCCTAGGAAAGTAGGACGGGGATCGAGCGGGAAGCGGCTCCGATGTTTAAGTTCATGTAAAGTTTGTGGCCTCTCCGAATGCAGTAATTATATGGTAATCGCGATCGGGGCTCTCCAAAGATTAAATTTGCGCCTGGCACGATCATAGGAATGTCACGTGATCATGCATGCACGCTACAATGCGCCGCATGGCTGTGAATGAGGCCTTACTGCTGCCATATGTATCTTCATAGGCACGCCTTGAAGAGCGCATACATCACATACCCATGTTCCAACAGCCTTGGGCGGTGACGTCCAAGCGGGCGGACCTCAGCTGGGAGCGCACGCACGAGTGTCGAACACCGCCGCGGCACCGATCGATAAGCATGTTACCTCGCGGCACTGAATGACTCATAAAAATCAAGTATCCTGTTTATCTCCCGAATTTGTAGAGGTCCCTGTAAATCAGGTCGCCCGGCCCGCCACTACGATAAGATAAACCTTATAATCATAGGTGATTAACCACTCAAAGACGACATACCAGTAATACCAAACAGGGGGTAATGTCTACCCCACTTGTACAGCCTTATTGGACATGCCCATCTACAAGTTTCGCGATGATTGGCATTCGTTGTCGGGTTACTTGTATGCCCAGCCGGTGTAATTTCCTCTTTGGGACATTTAGATCTTTGATCCAGTCGCACGCAGTTTCCCCTTGCCATAATTCATCCGCAACGCCTTTTCGCTACATGATGTATGCGAATATAATGACGTATTTCGGCAGCGGGGTGCGCACAGCTAGGCGGTGGGCTCGACGCCACCAGCCCAAACCACAGTCTTTTAGTGTCATGTAAAGTTGAAGTGTCTGAGCGGAGTTGTAAAGTTAAAATGGACCATCGTAAATTCTTGTAACCCCCCAAAGAAAACAGCTACACAAACGGCCCAATCTAAGCCGAATATATACACCAGCACGAGGTGATCAGAATAGAAAAAATGGCTCACCGGCCGGGGTGGTAGAGTACGCGCGAATGTTCAAAACAAAACAAATAAAGAGACGAATGTCAACGGCGGACAAAGTCGCGCGCTTGAGATGTGCGGCTGGGCACTATAAGAAGTAATAAGATAACACGAGAATATAAGCCGAGATCCCTTCAAGTGTCAATTAGAAAAAACAAAGAGCGGGGCCGGCGTTATGCCGCAGTAAGAAAATGAAAGGGGGAGCAAGGGAAAACACCACACGAGATACACCAATCCAGAACATGAATACGAATATGAGCGTGTATATCTACATCCATGTCCGCTTCAAAGACAACGCGAGGACAAGTACAGTTCGATTGATCAGAACAGGCATGAAGCGAGCAAAAGACAGAGTTCGTTTAGCCGCAGTTGGTCGATTAGGCAGCCTTTCCAACTTCGCCATCGCTATAATGCGAAACCTCGCTGTTTGTGCTCTTCCTGTTATCATCTGGACCATTGGCAGAAGATGGAACCAAATTGTCATTGTTTGGGGTGTAGAGCACGCGCATTTCTTGTTGAGGACCAGCTGGGCTGCTACCTGCACGACCCTGAGCATACGCACGCATCATATCGTCGGGCGAAGCGTGGGTTGCAAT
This sequence comes from Ceratobasidium theobromae, assembly GCA_037974915.1. Classification (NCBI taxonomy): domain Eukaryota; kingdom Fungi; phylum Basidiomycota; class Agaricomycetes; order Cantharellales; family Ceratobasidiaceae; genus Ceratobasidium; species Ceratobasidium theobromae. Next base: position 132,359 of record JBBBZN010000041.1, read on the forward strand.
CATTGGCATGACGCCAGCAGGAGAGACAGGGTTGTGAGACGGCGCAGGGGGCTCAAGTTCCTCGACTGCTCCATAGACGACGGCGATGCTTTCTGGACGGACGATAAAGTCGTCGGAGCCTTGACCGGCCCGGAGGTCTATCAAATCGAACGTAAATAAACGAAGCACCAAGCAAAATCAAACAACTCACGCGTTGCGGCTGGCATTTGCAAAATCTCATTTCGGAGTTCTCCATCGACGCTCGGACGACCGTCCTGGCCTTGAGCAACCTTGGCACGAATCTCGTCTGCGCTGAGAGCGTATGGACCGCTAGCCTGTGTCGGGCTTAGCTGGATCTCGTCCGAGGCGTTGGTCGGCTTGTGGAAAGCGCGAGTGGGCGTTCCATGGGAATGAGTAGGGCGCAACGAATCTCCAATCGAGGGACGCGAGTCAGCCGCAAAGCTGACACGGCTGACTCGATCTCCCGAGGCCAACGTAGACAACGCCCGAGGGCGAACCTGGCCCATCTCGGGTGATGATCCAATCGACGAGGGGTGGACGCCATGGCCAAAGCGGGCCCCGATTCCAGCCTGGCCGCTCTCAAACGAGGAAGAGGGACGACCGGCACCGTTACCCATATGCTGAACGTACCAACTCGACGAACGGGTATGGCGGTTTCCAGACATGGATGGACGGCCACCGACCCAGTCTTTGGAAATGGTAGACATGCGTTTGTCCATGACTTGAGACCAACGTTGACGTTTCTTGGCTTCCTTCTTCCGGCTGAATTTGACGTAAATTCCGAGGGCCACAGCGACAGCCAGAATGGGGAACAGGACAGCGCAAGCAAGAGCTCCCTTGCTGAGACCACCGCCGTTGAAGTTGTTGTTCACAGTCTGGTAAACGGCATCTGGGGTCGAGGTATCGGTAGCGGCAGCAGCAGCAGCGGCCGAGGTTGCGTCATAGTGGGCGGTCCATGTGGGTCCGACGGGCATGTCAGAGAGGAAAAGGGGAGTGCCGGTTGCGACAAACGAGAGCTGGAGGCTGACTGATGTAGACGCATTCCACCATTTGGGCTTGAGGACATCGGTATATGTGCCTTGTGCAAAGTTGACTTTTTGCCAGACGTGAATAGCGCTGTTTGCAGTTGTATTGGGAGCAGTGAGGTATATGTCGATTGCCGAAGGGGGACTTGTAACACAAGACGTATCCCAGGTCATTGTGAACGACGTTTGCAGCGAGTCGATCGATGCCCCAGAGGCAGGTGCAGTATACAAATTGCAGCCTAAAAACAATAAGCACAAGAATTATAAGCATTAAATATACTTACTGGCTCGCTTGTCTGTGGTGCGTTTGACCATTTTGAGGTGGTCGCTCGCGCCGTGTCCGAAGCGAAGGCCCTTCAAGCCCTCGGTAGAGTCAAGCACCATATCTAATGAACGAGTTAAATAAAAAGAAAGACAATCGTAAAGACCGATAATAATAGTTCGAGCCACTGAGCCGTTCAGTAGAGGGTTGTGGTCGCGAACAACAGGCAAATGGATCAACGCCCAGGACCCGGGTCACCCACCCCTGGTTACTGCCAATATTCTCGGCGCCTAACCGTGCCGGACTCCGGCTCTCCTTGTCCGATTCCCTTTGTCTCATCTCAAACTGCTGCTTTAAAAAGATACATTGATAACTATAGATACATCTGGGCTATACGGTAACTTTGGGGCCTCCGTCTTCTTCATGCACGCTCGTATGGTCTTCTCGGGTCCGGGTTGGTTTCAGCATTGCATCCCGATCGTTCGTATGGGTCCGGTGTACAACTTCAGGATGCTCTGCCCGCGACCTCGCAAATGCCTATCCAACACTAAGCATCGCTCTTTGTATCAGAATTTAAACGCACCTTTTCAGCCTCCCAAGCAAAAATACTATCAGCGCTAAACAGCAGATCCATCTCCTCAAGCGTTCGCTGATTCGTCTCGGGGTAAAACGCCCACACAAACGGAATGCTCAATACATTGCAAGCCCCAAACACATACAGCGTCTTCTCGTTGATTGCGCTGAACATGACGGGGGTCAAAAGTGTAAGCCAGCCATTTCCAATTGACCATCCGACAACGCCTGAGTGGGCGGGTTTTAGCTGGGTAGTAACGGCGAATGAAACGACGCAACGTACCCCACGAATTTCCGCGAGCTCGGCATTCGAGCGGGAATATTTCAGTTGGGTATAACCACGGCACCGTTAGCCATGTGGCACCGAAAACGACTGAAAGGTGAGAATAAGCATCTGCCGGTAGCACCGACCCGGCTGTTGCTCACATGTATACAAAAATACAAAGAACGCGGCTGCCCCGCCATACTGAGCTTGTTTGCTCGTCCCAGCAGCATCGAATGTCAACCGAGAAAATCCTCCCGCGAGGAACATTGCAATGCCTTGACCAACCGCTCTTTTGCCACTATGTAAGTAAATATTCGGACCCTGTCAAGTGACGTACCCCCAGTAAAGCGTCCAACGTCGTCCAATCTTGTCCAGGGTATATACAGCAACCAGGGTCGATATCATATAGGTTATATTATTAACTCCCGCAAGCAAATTTGACTTGTTCTGTGTGTATCCGGCCCCTGCGCAAATCGTCAGTCATACCACCATCATAGAAGGGCGTGAGACTCACCAGAGAATATTCTCGGAGCATATACAGTCACAGCAGCAATCCCAACCCTTGTCACAACCCTCGTCAATAACACCTTACTCAGTCCAAAGATAAACCTGCTTACCACTCTTGTACAATCTGGAGCCAGATGACCAGCTGCACCCGTCTAGCTACATGCGCTCCCGGTCGACCGCGCCCAAGCAACATGCCAAGGTACGAATTATCCCCAATACTTTGCTTGCCATTCACTTGGCCACCCCGCTCAAGTTGTACAACAGCCTCGATCTCGTCCGCTTCTTGCCGGGCCGCATCAGGGTCAACACGAAGTCGACGAAGAATATACTCGGCATCGTCTCGACGACCCATTTTGATCAACCAACGGGGGGACTCGGGCATCAAGTTGACCACGAGCCCAAGGATAATGAGCGGGATGATTTGGAACGCAATCCTATTGGTGGAAAGTCAAGCCCGTGTCGAAAAAGTTGGCTGGCCAAAACTCACGGGAACCTCCACCGAAACTGTGTCTTTCCTCCATCAATAAACGATAGCCCATATTCTAGCCAATACGCGACGACTACGCCAAAAATGTTGAGCGTAAACTCTTGAGCGATAAACGCTCCCCGAGACGAAAAGTCTGAAATCTCGGCAGCCCAGACCTATACACCCTATCGAGTCAAGGTGGGTGACAGCAAGTTTGTCGAGTTACTCACAGGCACGATCGCATTCAAATGGCCGGTCCCAACCCCATTAATCAACCTCGCACAGACCATCCACGGAACGTTTTGCGCCGAACACTGAAGCGCGGCACCAAAAATGCTCCAAACACAACCCACAAGCACCGTCTTGACTCGTCCAATCGAATCACCTATCACACCCCCAAGGAGACAGCCGATAAGAGTTCCTACACGGGCATACATAAGAAAGGCGGATCAGATGAATGGGGAAATGGCTAACCAAGGTAGTAGATTGCCACGATGCCACCTTGCTTTGCGGAGTTAGTGACCACCGGAGTTCCGTCTTCGCCGACGTAGCCGTATTTCATTGTGTTAATGCTGGGCGAGATTGGGTTGGTCGTCGAGGGTCGCAAACTGCACTGGTATACTCACTAGTCTTCGCTATTATTTACTCCCGACATCATGCTAGAAGTTGCAACTACGTAGTCAGGTCCGAACTAGTAACATGCTGGCACAATGCTCACCCTTGATCATAACCAAAAAAGAATATAGATACACAGCATACTGCATTAAAGGCCATCCTGTCATCAAATGCATTCAGTCAGTGCGTACGATCACAGCCAAGTACCAAACCTACAACAAGGACTTGCCCTGCAACCTATTCGTAACCGAGAACCGCTTGTGTGCAAGCTTGGACGTCTCCATTCTTCAAATGCGGGGCAAAGGAGATCGGTAACTTGGCAGACAAGCCGAATGCTCGAATATATACAGATGCTTGGGCATTTCATCGACCCAGCCGAGGACTAAAAAACACATTAACCGACGGAGCAAGCACCATACTGGGCACACCGAAGCCATGGATGATGTCATTCAGCCGGTTTTCAGTGTGATTACAATTCCTCGGGTTATTCAGGAGGAACAGGATTAATTATCAAGTGGAGCTAATTGACAAAGACGGCGTCGGTGCAGCCAATCGCTGAGCAGCAAAAGCCTACCCGGAAGTAAAATAAAGCAACGTTATTGAGCCGAGCTGGATAAAATCTGCTCCCATAGAAGCCGGCGTTTCTCTTGCTCGGTGAGTTCTTTAGGGGGACCAGGAGGTGGAGGTGGGGGTACTGTAGGAGGCAGGGGCGGATGCGGAGGATTGGAGGCGGGCGGGGGCGGAGGAGTGCCCTCCAGAGCCGGTAAGGGGCGCGAGACCAAAGAAACAGGCAATCGTTCCGACTGGAAAAGCGTGGTATGGTAATGGGCCCAGCGGCGAGGCGGAAAGGGAAGTGGGTCTGGAGGCGGGGGTGGCGGAGGGCCGTTTGGTGGCGGAGGTGGCGGAGGATCGTCAGGAGGAGGCGGAGGATCATCCGGAGGTGGTGGGGGTGGGGAAATGTTCAGAGGCGGTGGCGGCCAACCTGATAGTGGGACAGGCATTTGACCGCGATCCTCTACCGGGAGCGTTCCACCTCGCAAATCTGAAGCAGTTGGAATTGACGGGTGTATTTCATCGGAAGCGAAAGCCGACCAGTGGAGGTTCCCTTTCCCCCGGGTCGCTGAAATAATTTCGACCTCGCCCGACTCGTTCAAGCTTCCGCTTTCCCCAGTATTTCGGTTACCGCCGTCTGCGAACGTTGAGGGAGCATCCTCCTCAAAAATAGTTAAGAGGGGAAGATCTTCCGTCTGTTCGTATTTACTGGATGCATTGATCTTTTCTATTATTTTACTGCGAGGATCTAAATATCTATATTAGCACACCAGAGGTGCAACAAGCTAGTTAAGCAATACGCACCAGAATCGGAGATCCAACCTGGAGGATACCCCCAATCACACATCGCAAAATACCAAGGCAAATCCTCGTTCCCGCCACCATAGTCCTCGTTCAAACCAAGGCCCTGTCGCAACAATTTCCCTTGTATAAACCCGGGTTCAAACGCACGCGCGAGCCCAATTCGTCGCTTAAACGTTTCCTCGGCCTCGTGCAATCTCAGGGACCGGCTTGAGTTCCCCCCTCGTGAATTATAATCCGCGCGCGCGAGGGAAATATGTTGAGGGTTGCGTTTGTGCGGGCAGTCGGATACAATGTGTGTCGTGGCCATACAATTAAAACATTGCTTCGCCCCTGATTGGGCGTATTCGGCATCGGGGTCGTAGGGTGGCTCGTCGTTTATCAGTGGCGATGCTCCTAGTGTGTGGGACGGTTCAGGAACTATGTACTGAGTGGTAGGGACGGGCCAAGCAGTCATAGCAGAGGAGTCGAAGAAGAATGAGCTATCATCTGATAAATCCGTGTCTTCATCATTCAATGGCTGGGATCTAGGACTACCTTTTAATAACAAATGTGAGTCCGAGTGGGGCACAAGACGTTCGAATAAATTGACCGCACCCGAACCAGCCCACCCATCCTGCGACTGTGCCTCCATATTGCTCAATTATCTTTATCACCTTTGCCCGTTGTCTCACTCCACCTCTCCAAAAAGGGGAGCACGGTATTTGCGTCCCAGCGACCCTTGGCTATTTCAACACCGTCCAAATGGAGGGCTGGGATCCAATACACGTAACGTCTTTTCCAGTGTTCTTGACCAGGAGTGTGGATATCAACAGTGGTCAATTCAAAGTTATGCTGCAAGATCAATAGCGTTAGCATCAATAAACGCCATTAGCGAAGTGCCTACCTGCTTGCGAAGCGCATGGAGTTCCGCTTTGGCAACCTGTGAAAGAGAATTGGTGGATTTAAGCATTAATAATAGCAATACGAGATGACGCACGTCGCACAATGAACACTGCGGCCCAGAGAATAGGGTTAATCGTGGCAGGCGAATCGGCATGTGTGGAAGGTCGGAGTTAGATCGTGGCTATATTGCAAAATGAACTAAAGGGTCCTGATGGGAGTCAATTTCGCACAGAAGCGCCCAGGCCCGGCCACGGCCCGTAGTCATGATATGTGCCAACAATTCTATACTGAACACGGAGGCAAATCCAGAGGAACAATCAGATTGTATTGATTTTAGTGATTAGAGCACCGTAAAATACAACACAAGCCATCTGCTATATATTCTAATCAAGAAAACACACTAACTAGAACTTGCAGCTGAAGTTTCAGAGCGCGAGTCAGCCCGAGTTTTAATATTAATGATGAAATAAACTTACTAAGAATTGGAGGTGTTGGAGGTGAGCTTGGTTGGCTCGTCACCATCGTCATTGCCCTGGAATGTATCACAAATGGATTTGACGCTGCTGTAGGAGTTGGTGCTTGTGCTGATGGTCGCGACATCACCATAGTTGGAGTTGACACCCGCAATAAGCTTGCCGTTCTTGGCAATTATGTTGCTAATGGAAACGGTACGCTTGTATTGCCTGCACGCATATATGCGTCAGTACACACATAAATAGCAATTCGTCGCCGAAATACTCACGTCGAGCAGTTACCGCAAGAGCGATAAAGCTTGCCAAAGTCCTGAACACAGTAAGAATCGATCTTGACGGTTCCTAAACTCGAGTTAAGCCTTCGGCCGTTGTGGTAATCGACGCCAACGCCACGTACCTCCACCGTTGTGTTGAACGACCTTGTCATCGGCGTTCTTGGCACCCCCGCCAACGATGTTGGAGGTACCCGAGGTTTGCTTGATGGTGATCGCGTCCTCACAGACGTCCTCGAACCAGACATTGTAGATGTTGCAAGGTCCCTTGCAATGGATGCCCTCGGCTTGGTTGGCACCAATAACAACATTCCTTTTGAGAACAAGTTCAATAAATATGATTCCGAAATTATATATGATAGAATAGACTCACTGGATAGTAGCACCGGACTCAAGGATGAAGACAGCATCCTTGTCCCCACCTTCTTTCTGTCCTTCACAGGCACCAGAGCCACGATCATAGCGGACATTGCCGCCTGAAATTGGTATGGTTTAATGTTTTGTGTGGCTGCAAAACAACTTAAAGCTCACCATCGAAAGTGCCGGTAATCGTCTTGGCCGCGCTCAAGCTAGAGGTTTTAGGAGGAGTAGGGAAAGTGCAGCTAGCGGCACGCTTGACATAGACACCATTGGCATCGACAGTCGGGGAAGGAATAGCAAGAGCTGCCTGAGCGAAAAAGCCGGCCACAGCGGCAATGGCAGTGAACGAGAAGTAAACCATTGTGATTTATGAAAGAATGAGAACGAAGTGTGTGTAAGGGAGAGTGTAAGAAACGTGCGATGAGAGAAAAGTTGCTGTTGTAGTCTACTCATTCTCTACGCCTTGATTTTATAGGTAGATAGGATCTATGTCTGAGAGACTGGTGAATAATCCCATGGCATTCTGCGTGTAACGTCTGATGAATGCGGTCTGGCCTAAAGCGCGCACTAGCGTGGTTGACAGGCAACCAGCCACGCTAGAATAGCCGAAGCCAAACACTGCAGTGTTCTCAACCATGGGAAGTACCTAAAAGGCCAACCGCCGAATAATTTGGCCTGGTTCGATCATTGCCAAGTCAGGGCAGACCATTCCGGCAATATTCCACCTAAATCCGCAGCACTGAACCGTCAACATACCATCATTGAACTTTAGCGACTAGGCACATATTTTCACATATTCCCGCCATATCTCTTACTATTGAACAACGTCGGTGAGTCTAGATCTCTAAACTATCAGTGGTCGCAATGTCGAAACATTTTGACTTATATGATATTTAAATACCTACTAATCACTATACCAGAGTTGTAGGAATACATGGGCAACTTACTTCACAGCTAGGCAGCAAACTAAAAGAGCTAGTACCTTCGATGCTTAATTATCTCACATGGCGAAAGTCCCAGGTCCCAAAACTCATTCCTACAATTTGACCCCGTGCATGATGTGGGCAGGTCGGCATCAAACCTACAACGACCTTGACAACGTCCTAAACAATTAACTGTACCTAAACTCCAATGAACCGTCGATGCATTTTGCCGGTCGGGGTATTCCTGTACCTCAGCTTCAGGCATCGTCCGGCACATCTCAGATCCTAGTTACCGCCCTATATTTTTACCGAATGGCAGCAGCCCTTCTGGCTTGGCAGCGAAGCAAAAAAGGTTGTTATAATTAACCTCGCGGACGAGGAACCCAATTAACCGTATCATAAGAATCACCTATTGCTATCATGCGGGACCATGTCTATTGCTTGGTCACAAAACTAGTCTTAGGGTTCGTAGTAAAACATATTCCGTCCTTCCCGGATTGTGAGGTTAGTTTGACACTCAACCGAGTACTGCAACATACCCACTCTTCTTCTACCAAGGAAAAAACTCCGATACTGGGAATCGAACCCAGGGCTATCGCGTGAGAGGCGATAATGTTAGCCACTACACCATATCGGACTGATCCGGGACACGAATTTGTAACTCGATCACAAACAAGGCAACATTAGTAATGCCGACTCGAAACGACAGCGTTTGAACCATGTTGACGTTCCCAAGCTATCATCATCATAATAACTGTAATTCAGTTACTGAAATATTTTATGGGCAGTTGGTGAATCAGATTTAGAACTAATTGTGTGCGTGTCATCCAAATAAAAAAGTGCAATTGTTATGGCCGAGGGGCAGCTGAGTCATTGGAGCAAGCGCATACACTTGATAAATTGCCCAGGAAATTTGGCTACTCGTTCAAAATGCTCTTTCGGAGCTAGCCCTAATTTAATAGGATAGTTAGAGTTAAAGATGGAAGTCTAACCCTATGAGAGATACATTGGAGTTAGAAAGTGGCCGTATTGCAGAGGGCCCGGCAGGAGCGGCGGAAGTACACAGGGATGTGCGATTGCGGGTACAGTATTTTTTATGACTGATAGTTCCTATTTAGCTATAGACTTAATTAGTTGTATGGTGAAATAGGCACGCATACACGGCCTTTATAGGCGACCCCAGAATGTACGACGATTACTAGTACACGCCTTGTCTTTCGATTGTATATATATGCATAGTAGAATACATCGACCGACACCGGTCATACATTACGCTTCACTCTACAGTCTGAGTGACCTAACTAAAAGTACTCTAAAGTATCAACATTACGACTGCATTCACTACGTTGTTATAATTATAGTATTCGAAAGGGGACTGAAGGCCACCATGTTGGCTTTAATTTGAGCACGTGAATCTGCTCGGTAGTGTCTAACCATGAACCTAATCATATAGAGACAAATTGCGCGAATCATGGATCAGACGATTTAATCCAGTGATATAAATTCCAAGAAAGTTATCGGTTTCAGTAAATTCAACTATTGGAGGTACAACATCGGGAGAAAGATTATTCGCCCAAAACACTTGAAGCACATGACACTCAAGATATCCCACGATATTGAGCGCAAGCAGCCTGCATGCGAGCAACTTGGCCTAAGGAAATAAATTCAATTTAGATTGTTTACCAAACTCCAAATTAATGACATACCGGGTGTAAATCCAGTCCTGCAATTGTCGCTGCTGTAATCCTATCATTAAACCTCGTTAGTAAAGCTGACTAAATACCAAGGCAAGCACAGTCTTTACCATGTGATTGGTGATTGGGTCCACGCCAGATCCCGGGCAGGTGTCACGACCGGTGGGGCATCCACTTGCAGGAGACGCCTCAGCAGGGGTACTAGTGCAGCAACCATCATCAGACCCAATCTTGGCACGAGCATTCAAGATATTTGATACGCACTCATTTACATAGTCGCCCGCAGTATCGCTGCAGCCTCCCTGAAAAGTGTGCAAGAGGCCAAGCTGAATGCGCTTCAGTACAAAAATGCAAGTATGTGAAGCAGCAAACGTACCCAATGTCCAACTTCGTGAACCAGGACCTTGCCTGTGCCATAGCCAGGCTAGGGAAAGATGGTCAGCGTGTTAAACAAACATCCTTTTGTTCAACAAAACCAACCTCGCTGCCTCCTGGTGTAGTGGACCATTTGAATACAACACCATCCGTCCGTGGAGCTCCAGAGTACCACCTATCAAACACATATTTGTTAGAGTCTACAAGGAAAGTTGGGGAGGGAATGCGAATCACCAAGGAAAGGTGGCATAACCGAGTAGACGTGAGGACGCAAGTCCAACCTATGTAAACCGGAAATTCAATCGCAATATTGTCTTTGTCACAAGCGGACTTACGCTATAAATGTTGAGTTCATAAGGGTTCCTGGTGCGCAAGGCGTTCTTCATGTCGGCTGCATATTGGCTGGAGATGGGGTGGTGTCACGATAAACCCGACATGAGGTGTTTAGGCATTTCAACTCACTTGTCAGTCGCACCATCAGGACCGAGGTCGGCATAGGAGAACCAGCTTGCGTTTTGTACACGCTGGCCACCGAGGAGCCTGAATTGGAAGCCCTGACCCGAAAAATATTGGTTAAGAGTGGCCACCGCTGAATTAACTTGATTATCCGAGAGGTATCCTTGACTGTAAGCTACAATAATCCCCAGGTGAGCTTGTCGGATTCCATATATTTGAGCCAGGACTGTTCTTACAATTGCCAGCGTTGATTGCCCACCTGTAGTAATTGCGACTTGTGAGCACAGTATCCAAGGTCTCATACATATCAGACTAACCAGTAAATATTAACTAGTCTGTCGCCAGCAGCTGCCACACTGGCGCTTTGAGCAATAAGTGTCTCGTTGGAAGCAGGCAAGCCGGCAATCGTAGGCGTATGGGCACCGCAAGCAAAGGCACCTTCAGCACGCGGGTCACTAGCCGGCATGGCAAGAGCGCTCCCAAAGGCAGCAGCAGCAGCGAACAGACGGTTGAAGAGGACCATGATGAGAGAGCTGGGAGTTCGAATGCAAAGGCGAGTGAGAGCCTGGAGAATATGGCCAGCTAAGGTCGTGTCTTTTATACTAGCTGACAGCACTGGTGAAGACCTATTCACATGCCTACGTGAGCAATACATGGGATTATACTTCGGAGGATCGTTCTTGGTTCTTGCTCAAATTCCAGCTACATGACGTCGGCACACATCGGGTCAACCCAGAGAAGGTATCGATTGTCGATATTGGCACATTTCGCTGGACAAAGTATGTCGATTCTTGCCTAGTATTTCAAAATGACTATCACCAGCATTTACAAGAATTCTCTTCGGGTCGGGAGGATGCGGGCCAGTGCAATGCTTTGACCGACCTAGGACAATGTGTCGACGCAATGAACGGATCGACGCAGAGAAGTAATGATTGACAATTACCTTTGACGGTTGGCAGTCCCGGCTGATTACATCAGCATCTCAAGTACGATTCGACGTCCAGTGTCGTCTCTGTTCGCCTTGATCTAGATTTCTCCTGTCCAAGCTGCCTCGGTATAGGTGCCATCTCTCATTATCACGAGCTCAGATCATTGGAATGCCATTGTTCTGCACTTGGCGTCAGCGGCGTCAGCCCTTTATAGCAACACTGTGGACTAATTGGAGGGAACTCCGAGGCCAAGGTTACGCCCATGCCCCCGCCACTCATTCTAACGTTGTCAGAGGATTTCAGCAGTAATTTTACAGTTTAATCATGGTGCGGCACCGTCTAATTTAAGTAAAGTCGCTATCAATCGATGCAACGAAAGGATGTACACGGTGTGCCCTAGTGAACGGGTTGGGCCTACAAGCATCGTAAGAATGATCATGCCACCCGAACCAATGTTGTTCACAGTGGTACTCAAATGGTCCCAGATGGTCGACATGAAATTATGATTCCTATCTGTAGTACGGATGGCCTAACTAATGTGATGTCCTTGGCAGCGCCAATATCGACCGAAGCAACGAAAGTACTAATACCCAGATAATCAACATCATATAGGCAATCTAAGAGACCTACTCGCGCACTACGCCCCCCAAGTGTCGGCACAATCATCCCGAAGTGTGGGGAAACCGTACTAAACGCATACACTGATGAAAACGGATACTACGCCCAAGACATTACTGTTGAAACATACCCAATGACCAGTTTTGTGTGTCAAACCATCGTTAACGAATCTTGAGGATTCGGATTTTGTCCACGCGCCAAGCTAAGTGAATAGGGTTATATGTGGAGGGTGATAAAAAGCCATGATAAAGGTTGGATTAGTCAGGACAGTATCCAGAGTATTGGTTTGTTTCCCATGGGGAAACGCACTATTTGAGAGGCTTTTGTAACCGCTGAGGAGCAGTGAAAACTAGAGGGGCTCTAGCTATCTATATGTCCATGGGGGCATGCAAATATTACTTACTGCTTTCCCGAACCAAGACCCGCTCAGCTTAGCCTTGTAATTGTTGCGCCAATATCTGACGATGCATCAATGTTACGCCTGTTCAACGACTTGAAAATCGATAGTGAATGAATACCCAGGGGATAATACCCAAGTGCGCGGGCGAAATAAGGTCGCTGAATTAACTAGTGTCGTGTACGCAATACAAGGCCACCTAAAATTCATGAATATTAAACATATCACGCACGACGTCGTACATCTTCCACGCCCCTCGTCCGGTTGCGCTCGCCCCTCGATAGGTCCCTATGCCTCTCCCTCTCTCCGTCTGCATCCCATTCTCGTCCACGGTCGCGTCGATGTGAGTCCCGGGAATCAGATCGCCTCCGTTCGCCCGAAGAATCCCTCCGTCGATCATAATCCCGGTGTTTGTCATCCCGGTCATCATCCCACCTCCGATCTACATATCGACCCCGTTGGCGTTCCCAAGCGTTGTGTGCTTCCCTGGTCTCTTTCTTGTTGTACACGTCACTGTATCCGCCATCGCGCACGCTGAATGGTGTATCGCCTCCAACGGAAGACGTGGCGTCCAATTCGGCGCGGCGCTTAGCGATCAAGGCCTCGGCGCGAGCTCTTTCGGCGGCTTCTCTGGTGGCACGTTCGGTAGCAGCATCTTTTGGTGCCGAAGAGGAATTCGAAGGGCGCGGGGGTGCGGGAGGAGGCATGGTACTCGAGCTAGCAGAGGTCCGGGAAGAAAGCGCTCGAGATCTTGCAGCAAGATGTGATTGCATGTCTTTGAGTGGATCGAGGGTGGCTTTTGACGAAGTTCTACAAGTCGGCGATCAGAAAATAAAAGATGATAAAAGCAAGCAACATACTTGTTCCCACGGGATCGCCTGCCCCACCTTTCCTTCTCATTTTCGGCCTCAGAGGGCTCCTTGGATTTAACCTCATCGTCCGTCATATCCTTCGGGTGCTTCAAACCCTTGTCCAAATACCACGGATTCCTGTCCTTGGCGTCAGGCATCAATGGCACCCCCCTCTCCAACTCTTTCTCCCTGGCCTTTTCAATTTCCGCCTTGGTCCGTGTCTTAGCACTGTGCTCCAACGTGTTTTGATGACTATACTCCAACTCTTCGAAAAAGTTGACATGGCCCGAAGCAGAAGTAAGAGTTAAAGTGTCCCCATGTCCCTTTTCCTTCGACACAGTATGAGCGGGAGTCGAAGGACCGGCGATGAGAGGATTTCCCGCTTCGAGGAGCCGCTCTTCTTCTCGCTGCTGTTTATGTTTCGAGGGCTTAGATTCCACCCGCGCTCGTTCACGAAGAAGGGATATACGGGCTTCCGAGTCCTATAGTGCTACTACTTAGCGGCTTAGTCGGATGAACAAGTAAACACGAGATCAAGATACATACTGCAAGTGAGACTCGACCGTCTTCTAGAGCCTCTTTCAGACGAGCTTCTTCTTCATCCTGCTTTACACGTGCAATGTTGTCTGCACGGTAGGGGTGATACGATTTGTGGTGGGCAATATTGAGCTTCCCCATGGTGGTCGTTTGGTGTCAGATTCAGTTGGAGGTAAGCGCCGAGATCAGTCATCTGATAGATTGCAAATAGGTGCTTTAGCCTCCTCCCATGACTTGCGCCAACTGATTTTTCTTTCGCAAGCATGTAATGTGCAGGGGATAATCTCCAATATATTATGAATTGATGGTGAGGTGGGACTTTTGGTCCAGAGGGCGATTTTCGATTTTTTCGTCGGCGCTTGGCGAGTACCTTTGCAAATCGCTGCATACATTATCCCTCCCAGACTCTCGCCGCTTGCTACGAGAATCAGCGAGCCAGAGTTCATTGAATGGACGCGTACACGATTTCCCTGTTCAGTACAGTATTTAAATCATTCTGGAACAAGTGATGACATACTGCTCTGGTACAATTTAGAGTCTAGTCCGTGAAAAACAAAATATCTTTGGGTGGTGGTTTGTGACCTGTGTGGGATAATTCGCTGAGTTTTTCATGCATGGTGTCGTGAGCGTTAAGCGTCAAGATTTGTCATCAATCTTGTTGCAAATTCATTGGGTTGACCCATCCAAGCCGCGCTTGACCCCAATACGTGTCTAGCTACTGATTCTTCACTCTAGGTTTTAATAGCCAGGCTCCCTGATATTATCAATTATCGCGTTGGTTATCCTTGCCTCTGGAACTGGTCTCGTTTATTTCTAATGTCTCCTCAACTGGCCAACAAGCTCTGATAACCTAATGATTGGCACGCCCCTACATTACTAACCTCGTCTGCCTGATCTCACCATTGCTAGCTTCGTGAGCTGTACTCTACTAGTATGGTGCATGCGCTTGCGACTGGATCTGAATTTCGAAAGATGGTAAGCGCTGGTACCTCACTACCAGATCAGGAACGCACTAAAACACTATTTTGATCCAGTCACCTGAACACCCTAGTACACGAGCTCGCATTGTCATCCATCTCGTCGACAACAACCCCACTGTACTACTGAGCACCGAATATGGCCGACCTCACCTATTTGAAGAAGTATACTCGTACAGGTGATACTTGGCAACCTTGGACGTCCCCCGTAACCGCCGATCAAGCGCGCTCAACTATCAAAGCCATTCGCAAACGACAAGACGTGTCAATATTCGAGCTCGAATCGGTAATTTCGCTCACAGAACATCCCAACGCGCTTATCATGCTCAATAGCCCACCACTTATCCAAGAATGTATTTTGAAGCTCCATCGGCAGCAAAACATCGAATCTTTACATGTCAGTACGTTTAACGCTCATGTAGATATTCGCGCTTAAATGAGTTATCTTGCAGCCCTTTAGTCATGAGGCTGGTTATTTATACTTTAGGATAATCGTGTTGGCAGTCGGTATTGCTATCATTGCGCGGGGCGGCCCAAAGTACAACACAATCATCAAAAAGTTGCTCGAAAACGAGCGACGCGAAGAACTCTCCATCGTACTATTTGAATACGTTGATGGAGCGGTTGGTGATCGGATCTACGATACTTGGGATATTCGAGACGCGTTCCTTGGCTGGGATCGTAAATCGACATTATGCGAACCCATCATGACCAAGGCAAATACACTAATACTGTTGGATATATTGTACAAGGACCGCAAGAGGTTTCTTAAAGCATGGTTGGAGACAAAAGCTCCTGCACTCGGTGGACTGCTCTTCGTCATTTGGCGATGTGTTCAGATCAGCAAGTAGGTTCACCTTATTGCGCTAAAGTAATTCTAAAATTGAGTTTCACAAGTACTCCCACTCGATGGGCATCTTTTGCAGAGATTCACGGCAGATATCACCTTGTTGCAGGAACAGATCACCGTATGCCGCTCCAAAAGTTTTCCGAGGACTTTGACTTCCATTATCATCAATGGTGTGAGAAAAACCATGTGGTTGATCTCGAAGACGCTCGTACTATACTACATGCGTTTACCGAGCGTGTGACGAAAAATACAATCACTCACCCACTTCCCGATGTACCAATCGTGGGAAACATGCTCGCGTATGTGTCCCCTAGGCGGGGGCTGACACCTGGGGTCGAGGACTTGATGCTTCCAGCATTGCGTGTAGCTGTCGAGCACTTTTGGCTTGCCCTGGCAGGCAAAACACTGACTGTGGGATTCAGGACGGAGGCAGAAGATCCCGCTTCGAGAGCGTTGACAGCACAGTGAGTAGCCTTACTTGCCAACCATACTTGATAATGCACTTACCTAATCTACCAAGCACAATGCTCGAGCATCTGCTTCAATATGCCCCCAATCGTGCAAGGGACTTTGCCTTGGAAGCCGCTAAATTCGGAATAATCGACCTCCTGGCCCACGGATTTGTTCTCATCAAAGACGAACCGGGAGTTGATGTAGATGGTCAGCAGGCCCCTGTCTGCCCAAATACCAATTGACGCCCCGTTCATCAGATAAATTCTCCCCACTTTTTCAGTCGTGTCATTCTTTGGCACTCACGCTCTCTCGTGTCGGCCCTCCAGCCTATCGTGAATCTACATTTGGAGACTCGTTTATTGAATGGTTCAAGACACTTAAGTATCTTCGTGCCCGAGACAGCATGCTAGGCACTCGGACAAAAGACAAGAGCTGGTACATCCTGGCCGATCGACTGTGGGTCGAAGTTGGAGATGTGCTCGAGTACGATACACGGGTTGAGCATGCCGAGTCAATGTCCCGTGGATGTGCATATACGAGATGTGCAGATCCAGATGACGTCAAAGGGGTACGATTTGAATGTCCATGCAATCTGGGTGTTGTATATTGTGGGTTACGCTGCCAACAAGCGTAAGTAAATTATTTCTTATTTGTGTATTGATATTGATATTTGGTTACCCGGAGATAGGGACTGGACCATGGATTACTTGCCGACGTCGCATCGTCACACCTGCCCACTCCGGCAGTGAAATTGTGTGAAACATGGGAGGATGGCTGTAGGGACACTTGGTTGTTCAGAACTTAGGCTCGGACATAGCACCACACATGGTCCATTTGAAAGTATCGATTGGCAAACAACAGTATTAGCTCTACTCGGGGCGATCCAAGTTGATTATAATCGCGATAAGTAACCAAGCGTTAAAGTCAAACCCCTGAGTTCAGAAATCTGGCAAGCGGAAAAGCCCTAGTTCTCTATGAGCTAGTCGAATAAATACAATGAGTGGACTATAGCAAAAGTCTCAGATCCAGATCATCCAAGGGGGATCTCAACGCTGGAAGCAGCCTGAAGTCAAATCAGAGATAGAGTGCAGTATGCAAGCTAGTCCACAGAAGTCACCATGCAGGTAGAATCTAGAAGAGCGGATCTTTCAGCTTTTAGTAGTTATGAGTGTGCACCCGGCCCACATGCATAAGACCGAGCTAATATCCCCCTATTGGGGTTCACATGAGGCGCAAAGGCACAGCCAGCGCAGCGAGTAACCCACGGATCCACCAAGCGCCAAAATATTTCTAATATACCAGCACTGAACTTGTCGCCAACTTCCATTGGGACTGAGTTGGCATTCCACATACCCAGCTTTCATGACTTTGCACTATAATACATAACGATCATATCCATATATGTAACTTATGATGGATTTAACCTAGCCTCTAATATCCGGCACTTTGTGTGCACGTGGCTATTGTGTCAGTGTCACCAAACTCGCTCCCGGCTGGTGTGCCCCATTCCAAACACAATTCCGCACAAGTGAGTAACGTGTTCACTCCCAAGTTTAAATACATATAGCTAACGAATTAATTTCCGTTGTAGGTTCTTTACCTTTTGGCATTGCTCGAATCACCATTTGGCTCCAGCGCAAGTTCATCGCGTATTGCATGCGTTTCCGAGTCAAATACCTCATTTATTGATCATATCGATATCGGGAATAAACTACCACCGGGAGATTGGGACCTGTTAGCAGGTAATGGACCGGCATATGATATGATCCGTAATATCTTACTCGATGCAGCTTACTCTACGCATTTTACAACCAAATTTGCAGACGGATCACAGCTGCACTACATCTAACACACATAGCACGATGCGAGGGAAAGCAGAAGGTTGGTTTAGGAAATGCAGTCACTGGTGAGCCACACCTTCATAAATGCGCTCTCTTCATTCGAATAACTCCAAGAAGATTTATCGGGCTTTCTAACCCATGGATTTCTCACACCCGATTGCACGCCTGATTTATTTATAGTTGGGAAGTAGGATTGGGACGAGATCTAACAATAACATTTGGTTCAGGCACTTGACATTTTGAATATCAATGTTATTGGAACTTTTTGATTTGTCGTAAGAAGTTTCGATCACACTGCTTTTATAAAAACCTAACTCTACCTATCGCAAGACCCACCTTAGATATATACACTGAATTACTTGAGTCCTTTCCCTAGTCGATCCCGCAACCACGTTTTTTTTTGTTCACACCACGTACACGTATATTCCTAAAACTAGAGAATGAATCTTTCAACCTATGATATCATCCTGGCACTATGGGCTGTGCCTGCCTAGGCTCTCGCTTCAGACCTGAGGTTCGGGATAACCGACGGGCCATCAGAAATTCTCAGGGCACTGACAATGGAAAGTGACATATCCGACTATCATATGAAGGGATGATGCCAAATGTGCAGATAATGCCAATACGCTGCCATGCACCCTACAACATGTCTCCCATGACAAGAAATATGGGAAACGGACGCGACCCTAAAAATTCAAATATTAATTCGGATTAACTTGGCAAGTTCAAGAGCTCCGCATACACCCTGTTCTAGTGCACAAACTCACTTATCCATAGAACCACAAACCCACTAATACGATAAGAAGTAGCCAGCATTCTCTCCCGCGTCAGCAGTCGGCTCAATTTCCAGTACCAGAGCACCTTAGTCCCCCATAACAAAGTTACTTTCGTTCATCGCCGAGGCAGGTTTTCGAACTTGTCAAGCCAAAGTCCGACACACTGTCGGACTCATCGATGGTCCCTGACAACATGACTCAATATAACCCCTGGAATTTGATTCCCGAGCCACCGATGCCAAGAATTTGATGAGGAATTTAAAATAGCGACGATCCTTTTTTTTAATGAACAATTGGACTCCGCACGCTTCTAGATCTCTTGCCAACCAACACTCAGGAACTTAGCAAATCACGTCAGGTTGGATAACCAAAACTACTGCACAATAATACACGAGACCAGAACACGCACAAAGGCACCCAAGTATGAAAGAGATATAGTTATGAAGAGCTATGTGCTTAGAGCACTGCGGCCAGGACAACCGCCACACCGGCAAGAGAACCTGCACCGGTCTTCATACAAGACATGGCGCCGTTGGACTTGCCGCCGGAAGAGCCTCCACCAGTACCATTGCCCTTTGCAGAGCCAGAGGCCGTGAACGGCCCGACGGGGTGGCCAGCTTTCGTGCAAGTGTCGGTGTATGCTATACGCCGTATGAGTATTGACATATACACATCAAGTGCACTAACCTTTCATGGCAGCATCGAACTGCTCCTTGTAAGCCTTCATGTTGGGATCATTGGGATTCGAGTTGATACCACAGTATCCACAGTCGTACATGTTCTGGCCCATCTCATTGGTGCACATGCAGCCGGTGTCAGAGCCACAAGACTGATGTAATTCATTAGCTAGGACGGTATGCTTAGTTGGTCACTTACACTCATGGCCGTGAGCTTTGCGCAAACCTCCCTGCATTGAGGAGGGAAATTGGGCATCGAGTCTTGCCGGGGGAGAAGAGTGGATGGGATGGAAGGAATGGCCATTACGCCAGTAGCTGTACACCAATGTATCAGGGGCCATCACAACCAACATACCAGGACTTACCAGCGACCGCAACAAAGGTAGAAAAGACAGTAAAGCCGCGCATAGTAAAGATTGGAGTGGAGATACTGGAGAGCTGAGGAGAAGAGTTGAGGAGATTCCGACTTGCGCTGGGGTTTAAAAAGGCGAGAAATAAATGGGGTCCCTTATTGTGCTTTTACGACTGTTGCGGTGAAACGCATACTGGGGCGCTTCTTGGCTTGGCGTATCCGTGTGGCGGTGCCTCGTGCCTTCAATTCGGGAGTAAATTTGACTGAATTTTGCAGTACACGCGGTCACGTTGGGTTTGAATGAATCGATTTATTCTTACCCCTGGGCACATTTGCTTGGCAAACATGATTCTATAAGTGCGCTCGCGAACAGGCTGGCGGCTCGGCCTCATTAGGAACTGCCGCACGATGCGGCCTATCTCGATTGGTATAGGTGGGTTGGCTTGAAGCTGAGACTTCAAGAGGCCCAGAAAATATCAATTTGTGAACTTGTTCATTCAACTACAGTGAACATGAGAGGACCAAGAAAGGAAGTAAACCGTCTGAGATCTACTACTCCACGCGGTACAAATTCATGCCTGCTTGGATGCGGTAAAGTTGACCTGCAATAGAGAAAGTTCATTAATTATTGTCTCCTGTGACTACAGACGTGGAAACGTACCACGTGTAAAGGGATCAGTTTTGCAAGCATCGTAAGTGTAGTCCTACCATCACCCAGTCAGCAAACTTCGCAAACTTGATACATTATACTCACCATGTGGTTATGGATCGGGTCCTGGCCACCTCCAGGGCAAGTGTCACGGTTTGCGGGACACCCACTCGCAGCACTTGCTTCGGCAGGAGTACTAATACATTGTCGATTAGAATAACGCCTAATTCCCACATTTTTTTTGAAGGACTCACTCGTCAACATAATCGCCACCTTTCTCATCGCAACCGCCTTGGAAAGTATGGAAAAGCCCAGCCTACGAGGGTGATGAGGGCTCAAGTGAATGATGAGTAGTAGGTAAAAATATACATACCCAGTGGCCAACTTCGTGAACCAGAATCTTTCCTTGGTTGTAGTTGGGCTGGGGATCAATAGTTAGGTAACGAAGTAACTAGGCAGTTGAGGCACCAACCAAGCTGCTATTCCCCGGAATGGTGTTCCATTTGAACACCACGCCATCTCGCTTAGGGTTATCAGTGTACCACCTATTGCAAGGCCTATCAATGCTTGTGTGAAGCGTTGAAGAACATGACTTACCAAGGGAAGGTCGCATAGCCTCCCAAACTCGAGTCCCCGAATCCAACCTAGATGATACATTTAAATATCTAGAGGAAATTCACGTTGCCAAAAAAAACTTACACTATACAGATTCAGGTCTTGAACGGTTCCGGCGTGCAACTCGTCCTTCATCGCCGCAGCCTGTGGACTGTGTATATAATTAGCCGAGCGATACTTTGCCGATATCTCTTACTCACTTATCAAGGACGTTCCCCGTTCCTACATTAACATGTTTGAACCAGTCGGCATTCTCTTTATATTGGAGTTTTGCCAATTTAAAAGAGAGATCCGCGATCGCGAAGTGTTCGTTGAGTGCGTTGATTGCGGCGCCTGCTTGCTCCGAGGTTAAATACCCGTTCTTAAAGCCTGCAAAAGCACACATCCACTGATCAACTCAACTCGACATTCAAAATCGAGCTACCCTTACTTTTATCGGCATGAATTACATTCCTGGAACATTCAAGACTTGTGAGTTATACCAAAGTCGGAGCGTACACATGTACAAACCAATAGACATTGATCACGCGGGAAGCAAAAGAGGAACTGGAGCCTTTAGCAAGGAGTGCTTCGTTCGCAGCGGGTAGGTTAGTAGTAGAGAACCTGTCACCACCGCAGACGAGGTCGGTTGGATCACGGCCGTTTAGGGCTGGCATGGCAAGGGCAGTAGACGCGCCCCCGAGCACAGCAACAGCGAAAAGACGGTTCAGGGAGATCATGGTGAAGGAGGTAGCAAAGCAAATCGAACGAAGACTGGGGAAAGGGAGGTCAAAGATAGGCGTATTTATATGCTTAGATCTGTTGCCGAATTTGCGAGTTGGGTCTTGCTGTTCACCTCAACCATGCGTCGGCTCGAGCAAGGCGAGATATTATCCTTCGGGTTCGTCCAGATCGTGCAAAAGTAGGGTTTAGAATTTCCATCTTTGTGTGTTCTTCTTGGCCTGGCGGAGGAGTGGGGCCGGCATCCAGAGATTCTTGCCAAGTTTATTGCTATATCAATCGCTTGAGTATTCTTTTTGGATCGAAGAGCGCGGGTGAGTCGTCGGCAGAAATCGCGGGACTAACCGAGGCTTGTTATACTCGTCAGCTAGGGGAGAGGTCCCGTGTTGTACTACCCGGGTACTTGTTTTCCGTGCGCATGGTTGACACAATTACTCATTTGCGGGCTCCGCATTCCGTCCTAAAAATGTCTCAAAAATGGGTTCGGAGTTCGGGCCAGGAAGGCCAAAATGGTGTATATTATGTTGTATGACGACGTGTGGCATGTGGTGTGTAGCTTGAAAGTAAGCGAGGTCGATGCTTGAGCAGCGAATTACAAGGCGGCGTTGGTTGGTTGTCGACAATTTCAAAAACAATCTGAGGACGAGTCATGTGACTTGTGGTCTCACGTCGGCATTGATGACTCGGCAATGACTCTGGAAGCTCCGTCGTAAAATCACCTCAAGCACACCCCCAAACCCCCTGGGTCAATTTTTTTTTAAATATTCTAAGCCTCAATCATGCACCTACTAACCCTATGTTAGCATATATGCGCAGAATCACTGGTATTTCTTTGCGTCGGGTTATGAACGCGCACTCAGTGGTTCTATGAATTTATAGATATAGTGTAATCACCAGTAGTCATGTGAGCGCGAATAACCTGCCATCGTGCTAACGCGAAAGTCCGAGTGTGCAATACAAGGCTAGGAAAATGTCAATTTATGAATTTGTTCATTGGACTACAGTGAACACTAGAGAACCAAGAAAGGAAGTAAACCGTCTGAGATCCACTACTGTGAGCGGTATTCCTGCATGGCCACTTGGATACGAGCAGATTGACCTGAAATCGAGAGTGAATTAATTATTGTCTCCTGTGACCACAAACGTAGAAACATACCCCGCGTAAAGGGATCAGTCTTGCAAGCATCATAAGTGTAGTCCTACCACCACCTAGTCAGCAAATTTCGCAATCTTGATACATTATACTCACCATGTGGTTATGGATCGGGTCCTGGCCACCTCCAGGGCAGGTGTCACGGGTTGCGGGGCACCCAGTTGCAGCACTTGCTTCGGCAGGAGTACTAAAGCATTATCAATTGGAACGCTTAATTTCCACATTTTTAAAGCACTCACTCGGCAACGTAATCGCCACCATTCTCATCGCAACCGCCTTGGAAAGTATGGAAAAGCCCAGCCTACACGGATGATGAGGACTCAAGTGAATGATGAGTAGTAGGTAAAGATATACATACCCAGTGGCCAACTTCGTGAACCAGAATCTTTCCTTGGTTGTAGTTACGCTAGCGATCAATAGTTAGGTAACGAAGTAACTAGGCAGTTGAAGCACTAACCAAGCCACCGTCCCCTGGAATGGTGTTCCACTTGAACAATACGCCGTCTCGTTTAGCGTCCTCATCGTACCACCTGTGACAACAATGAGCATTCGTGTCGAGCATAATGATAAGAAAGATGCATTACCAAGGGAAGGTCGCATAACCTCCCAAACTCGAGGTCTTGAATCCAACCTGAAGAATGCAGTTAAGTAAATTTAACTGGGGGGGAATCCCATTGCCGCAAAAACGTACACTATAGATATTCAAGTCTTTAGCAGTCCCGGTGTGTAACTCGTTCTTCATTGCTTTAGACTGTGCACTGTGTATATAATTAGCCAAGCAATGTTTTACGGACATCTCCCACCCACTTGTCAAGTTCCTCCGTTCCCGCATCAGCGTTTGCGAACCAGTCAGGATTATTTTTATATTGGAGGTTTGCCCTTTGGAAGGTGATACCCGCGGGCCAGAAGTGGTGATTGAGTGTGCCGATTGCTGTGTCGACTTGGTCAGAGGTCAAATACCCTCCGTCAAAGGCTGCAAAAGATCAGCTAAACTTCACATCCAAAGTCGAGTTATCCTCACTTTGGTCGGCATGAATTACATTCCTGGAACATTCAAGACTTGTGAGTTACACCAAAGTGTGAGCATACACGTGTACGAACCAATAGACATTGACCACGCGGGGAGCAAAAGAGGGACCAGAGCCTTTAGCAAGGAGTGTCTCGTTCGCGGCAGGTAGGCCAGCAACAGAGAAGTTGTCACCACCACAGATAAGGTCGGTTGGATCACGGCCATTTAGGGCTGGCATGGCAAGAGCAGTAGACGCGCCCCCAAGCACAGCAACAGCGAAAAGACGGTTCAAGGAGATCATGATGAAGGAACTAGCAAGGCAAGTCGAATGAGGACTGGGGAAATAGAGGTCAGAGATAGGCATATTTATATGCTTAGATGTATTCTCGCATACGCCGAACTCGAGAGTTGGGTTTTGCCGTTCATCCCGAGTCGATTTCCAACTATGAATCGGCTCAAGCAAGATGAGGTATTATCCTTCGGGTTCATCCAGATTTTGCGAAAATAGGGTTCAGAATTTCCACTGACGTATGTTCTTCTTGGTATGGCGGCAGGGTGTGGCAGACTAGAAGTACTTCTTGACAAGTTTATTGCTATATTAGTCACTTGAGTGTTCTTTTCGGATCGGAGAGCGCGGGTGAGTCGTCGGCAGAAATAGCAGTGGTGGGTTCTGACACCGAAGTGACGGGGTCAACCGAAGTTTGTTATTCAATGCTCATCAACCAGAAGGGAGATCCCGTGCACGTGTTGTACTATCCGGGTACATGTTTTCCGCGCGCGCACAGTTGACATAATTGCTCATTTGTGGGTTCCGCATTCTGTTCTAAGGATGTCTTAAAAATGGTTTTGGAGTTCGAGCCAGCAAGACCAAGATAGTATATATTATGTTGTATGACGTGCAGTATATGGTGTGTAGCTTGAAAGTAAGCAAGATCGATGCTTGAGTAGCAAATTAATATTGTAAGGCGGCATCGGTCGGTCGGTCTTCGACGATTGCAACGAAGCCAAAACAATCTGAAGACGAGTCATGTGACTTGTGGCGCTCGCGGCTTTCGTGTTAGTATGGGACTCTGCTTTATGTCCTTGCAAGTTCTGTCATAGATCCATTCTAGTCACATCTCCAAATCATTGCAGAGTCAATAATATTTAATATCCTAAGCCTCAATCATACATCTACTACCCGAATGTTGGCCTGTATGCGCATAATCACGGAAATTTCTGTGCTTCGAGTTATGAATGCGCACCCAATGGTTCTATCAATTTGCAGATAAAATTATGTGATTACCGGTGGTAACGAGTGCGAATGCCCTGCCATTGTGCTGACGCAACGTCCGACGTACAACACAAAGCTAAGAAAATGTCAATTCATAAATTCGTACATTCGATTAAATAACACCAGAAAACCAATAGATCACTCCGCAAACTCTTCTGAGATCCCATATAACTACTCCGAGCGGAATTCCTGCATGGCCGCCTGCATCCGGGAAACTTGACCTAAAACGGGAGGAAAGGATTAATCTTTTGCTTGAGGTTACAAGCGTTGGCACATACCAGGCGTGAACGTGTCAGTCTTACAAGCATCATAAGTGTAATCCTAGTGTCGA
Organism: Ceratobasidium theobromae; assembly: GCA_037974915.1. NCBI lineage: Eukaryota > Fungi > Basidiomycota > Agaricomycetes > Cantharellales > Ceratobasidiaceae > Ceratobasidium > Ceratobasidium theobromae. Next base: position 157,871 of record JBBBZN010000041.1, read on the forward strand.
CATCCAGTCAACAACTTGTGTGCTCATATAAAAGCTTATGCTCACCATGTGATTATGAATGGGGTCGAAACCAGGAAGATCGGGACAAGTGTCAGTAGGATTTGCAGGACACCCAAACGTAGCGGCCGCTTCGGCGGGAGTACTAATGTACTGGTAAGTATAATGTTCAATGCTCATACTCCGAGCTCTAAATACTTACTCGGAAACATAGTCTCCCTCAGTATCAGAACAACCGCCTTGGAAAGTGTGGTAAAGGCCAGTCTGTATAGATAACACGAATTAGACCAAATTACGTAACGATAGGTGGTAATAATACGTACCCAATGGCCAACTTCGTGGACTAGAATCTTTCCTTGAGAGTAGTTGGGCTGGAAATGAATGGTCAGGGAACAAAGGTAATAAAGCAGCTGTGAGACCAACCAAACTCTGATCCCCCGGAATTGTGTTCCATTTGAACAACACGCCATCTCGTTTGGGACTATCCTTATACCACCTATGACAAGGGTGGTTAGGAACTTTATAAAGTACTAACAAACATGAATTACCAAGGGAAGGTCGCATAGCCTCCCAAATTCGAGGTCTTAAATCCAACCTAGAGGATACAGAATGGGTTGGTTTCTCGGGAGTTCATTGCCGAAAGACTTACACTATAAATATTGAGGTCCTGAGCAATTCCGGTGTGCAACTGGTCCTTCATCGCAGCAGCCTGCGGGCTATGTATATGATAAGTGCAACGAATAAATATTTTACCAATATTTTCAACCTACTTGTCAAGTTCCGTGTCTCCTATAGACGCGTTTGCAAACCAGTCTGAATTGTTCGTATATTGAAGATTGACCCGCTCAAATGAGATACCTGAGACAGCAAAATGTTCGTTAAGCGCATTGATGGCTGCGTCAACTTGATCCGAAGTCAAGTATCCCCCATTGAAAGCTAGAAAGGAACATCCACCTATCAGCTACAACTCAATCCCAAAAGTCAAGATGTACTCACTTTCGTCAGCGTGAATTACATTCCTGGGAAATGCTTGTAAGCATCATTGAAACGAGAATGTATACGAAAGAACTAACCAATGGACCTTAACTTCAGTGCCGGTAAGAGAAGGATCAGGGCCGTGAGCGAGGAGCGTCTCATTCGCAGACGGCAGACTAGATATAGAAAGCCTGTCGCCACCACAAATGAGATCGGGCGAAGCGCGGCTATTCAAGGCCGGCATGGCAAGAGCAGTAGACACCCTCCCAAACATAACAGCAGCGAATAGACGGGTGAAGAAAATCATGACCGGAGAACTAGCAAAGCAAGTCGAACGGGAGCCTTGTGAAATGAAGGTTGGGTGTGAGTATATTTATATGCCTACGAGCGCCGGTATGTATATCTACGTGTTCATACTAAGCTCATGGGTTGATTCTCGCCATTCATCTTGCTCTTGTTCAGTTTCTAGCCGCGTGCACTGCCAATTTGCGTCTGTCGGATCAAATCAGCTGAGGCATTATGCCATGCCTTCAACTAGATTTCACTAGACAGGGGTCTAGAGTCCCGGGTATGTGTTCTTCGTGTCCTGTTATATTAGTTTAGCATCCTCTTTGGGCGGAAAAGCCCCGAGAAGGTGCCATAGAAAAAGGCTTGGTGGCGACCTTTGTACAAAAATAGTAAGACAAACCAAGGTTTTTTATATAGCCATTGATCGACAGAAGTCCGGCACCAGCCGGGCGCGATTTTACCATGTGCACGGCAGCCACAGTTGACGTGGAATTGTCAGACATCGCATGGTTCATTTGACAGTGGTTCTCTTCTGTTCTCACAACGATGTGGACGCCAGCGTGATCACAAGTACCTGTGACTATAATCTCTGAGTCTATATCTATATTTTCCTAAGCGCGATACTCTGTATATAAGTATGCAGGCGTTATGAATAATCAAGCGTCCACCACACTCACAGGATTACCGAACCCGGGTACGTTGGCACACGCCCCAGACACCAGCGCACGCCCAGGGACAATCCAGACCCATTGACTCTTGAGGACTCTTGCACAGGGAAGACTGGTTTCCGTTTATCACGATTGATCTCCTTGACGCGTTCGATTTGTATTCACAGCGTCAGTGTCACATAGCTTAATTATGTAAAATCACTCCGTTGCTACCTGCACCAGATATAATTATGTTTGTCTGTGCCATTTATTTACTTACTATGGATAGCTCTACTCGCCAACCACGGTTATCGCTCTCCGACGGTGGTCTAGTCGGGTGGGGAACCTTTAAAGGCCTGGGTAGAATTAGCGAGCCCGGGCTACAGCATGCCAACCGTACGTCGGAGTAAGGTCAGTGAGTAGCCTTTGTGTTATTTCAGAAGCTCAAGCATTGAAGCGCTGATGTGTCGAGCACAACACTTCCGGTGACACTTCCAGCTGAGAATTAAGGTGAGATCCTGACGCGAGCCAAGTGCTGTATTAGCGACCTCAACCATATTTCTGGCCTTGATAGTTTTCAATGATCCCGGCTGGCTGCGCGGCCGGGGCGATTGCGGAAAAACAAAATCTGACTTGTGGCAGTGCCGCAACAAGCATCCGAATGGACACTATTTCAAATACCAACACTACCCTGCTAAGCTGATCAATTACTTTCAAAAGTTGAAACCTCGCAAGCTCTGATTTTTGAGTCGATTGCTTGCCAATGAGCCTCAAAAAATGGAGGAATTTTCAATCTCATAGACCTACGAACAAGGCCATGTGCACAAATTAAACTACAGTATACTTACAAATTAAAATCGGTCTCTGTCCCGGGAACTCCAAGGCAACTGCAATGTTCGCACCTCCAATGTCGTAGTCCTACTTATATACTTAGAGCTAGAAGTACGATTTGTATACACAGTGTTTGTAACCTATTTGCATGCCTTTAATTTACGAGTATTATGGGTTCGCTCTGAGTATCTTACGATGCGAGCTTGATCCTTGGGGACAATTCTGTATCTCGCAAGCAAATCAATGCATCGCAGTTAATAGATATAAGTTCTCGGGGCTCAACGAGAAATTGATTATAGACATCCATCTTGGTATCTTATGATTTCGAACAACACTTTTGCAAACAACCACTTGCGCATATATATATACACCGACCGCTACAATGCCGCACTGACGGTACTTTAAGTTACATGGTTTTCTCAAAAAAGAAAGTAATATTTTAAATAAACCAAACAGTACATTTCAATGTTTTTTTTATCTTGTAGATCATTCAGCCTTGCTTACCCGACGTAAAGAGGTTCACAATACCAAACCCTAAGTTTTGGAGCGCCTAATAACTTTATCAACATCGCTTGGCCACTCTCAATCACGACTACCCTAAGTAAGCTTAAGCATTCAAACTCTCGTTCACTCTTATATCACTTTCATATATGTTCTGTATTCTTATCCGAAAGATTGTTAGCGCACTAGTAGATCTAGAACTGCACAGCCCAATTGCAAAGACGTGGAATTGGTCGATCACTGGCAGGCTACGTATACATATATCACATTAGGCGTCCCGTCGCAAACATCGCGCGATATTAACGCCAACTCACCTTTATATATATGCCGCTCGACCACATCGGATGCGATCACGTATCGGACCTCGCGACTTCACGAGCCTGGTACGAGAAAGCTCTCGCGCCCCTGGGATATAAGGTCGTGGTCAGCTTGCTCTCGCATTTCAACGCGTTACCCAATATATTAACTTGCACACCACACAGATGGACTATTCGCCCCAAGCTGTAGGATTCGGAACTTGTACCTACAAGTCGGATTTTTGGCTCGCGACGACCGGGTCCCAAGTTACAAAATCGATGCACGTTGCGTTCCAAGGTACGCGTGCACAGGTCCACGCGTTCTATGAGGCCGCTATTCAAGGTAAGGAACAAATGAGGTTTTGACTCGGTGGCGAATCTCACAAGTGTGTAACATACAGCTGGAGGAAAGTGCAACGGTTCACCTGGATTTAGAACTGAGTATCACCCATTGTATTATGGAGCTTTTGTGATTGACCCCGATGGTAACAACATTGAGCAAGTCTCTTGGTTTCCTAAAATTGTGATAAAAACTAATGTGACCGTCATACAGGGTAGTAAATCATGGAACAGCCTGGCAGTGGTTATGGTATTTTGTCGGAACTAAACTGGGATTTGTCGAATGCAAGGGCAGGAAACAAGATTGAGGCATCTTGTTTCAACAACGGTGACTTATGTGTAGGAATAATTTAGTTGATGACATCAGGTGTACCAGTTCCAATCCATAATAAACGGTGTTTACTCCTTCAGCTCACCATGTGAATATGGACACGAAATGAATTCGAATTTAGCGCCTAAACAGATATGTATATCTCGATCACCGAATCCACCTTCCATCTTTCGTGTTCCATCATGTGCAGACGCGGGGGTTCTGAACCTTAATGACGATAAATGTCTCACAGCAAGCTCACATCAAATTCATAGGGAATTTTCTTCAATAGTTCCATCATCACATCGGCGCAATGTGAATCTGATGACCAAAACCTCTGGCATTTACCATTAATCGGACTCACCTTTGTACTTTACCGGAACATTTGAGCTCCGTTTATTTTGAAAAACCAATCATCAAAACCCAAGAACTTCACACTATTTCAAGTACAGTGATCTTCGGGATCAACACGGGATCCCACCCCGATCTAGGGTTGAAATATATCAAAAAATGATGTCCCTCGTTATATAACTAAGAAAATAGACAACACTGTGCACGGTGCAAACAACCCCAAACTATAACACAATTAATACACTAGGCGAGGACAAGCACAAAGACGCGCAGGGTATGAAAAAAAAGAGCTATCATCACAAGGGCGTCGTCGTCAAGACGAGAAAATGATCATTGTGTCTAGAGGAGGATGGCCATGGCGACTGCGATGCCTGCGAGAGCACCTGCACTGGTCATTGTAAGAGTCGATGCGCTGTTGTGGGTACCAGGGAGTCCACTGCCGCCAGTAGAGCCACCAGTGGTACCCGAGCCAGAGCCGGAACCAGAGCCCGAGCCCGAGCCGCTAGTGCCCGATCCAGAACCAGTAGTTCCGGAGCCACTGGTGCCCGAACCGCCAGTTCCAGAGCCACTGGTGCCCGAGCCACTAGTTCCAGAGCCACCAGTACCACTGCCCCCAGAGCTGGAGCCAGAGCTAGAGGTGCCGCCAGTTACCGAGAAAGGGCCAACTGGGAAGCCAGCTTGAGTGCAGCTATCGGCATATGCTACATGTTCGAAATTAGAAGACGCCTCAACCAAGGTCAGGAAGAAATTCACCATTGACGGCAGCCTGGAACTGTTGTTTATAAGTATTGATATTGGGGTCGTTCTTGGCGTAGTTAATACCGCAGTTGCCACAGTCAACCATTCCTTGGCCCATTTCGTTGGTGCACATGCAGGAAAGGTCAGTGCCGCATGTCTGGGTAAAATAATTAGTATGCATTTCGGTGGGTAAATGAGTAACTCACGGTAATCTTCTGGATGGCAGCACAAGATGACTGGCATTGGGCAGGAATATCGGGCATGGTGGTAGCCTGGCGCGCAAAGATAGTGGCCGGAGTGCTAGGGCTTGGGGTAGCCAACACACCAGTGACTATTGCATTATTAGCAACTTGGCCACTAGCCAATTGTTTATACTCACCAGCGACGGCAACAAAAGTAGAAACGAGAGCGAATGCGCGCATTGTAAAGAGAGTGAGAGTGAGAGTGAGAGCGAGAGACGAGAAGAATGAAGAATGCAGACCAGCTGCTGGGCTTAAAAAAGCGAGAAATAAATGCCTGTCGTGACCCTGTCCGAAGGGACCGTTGACATGAAACGGTCCCTCACTCTAGCTCGGCTTGGCGCGTCAGTGTGGCGGTACCCTGCTGACTAATCGATGCTTGATCTTATTGTTGGTTGTGGGGAACTCTGAACATGGGTTTTTCCAAGCTGTGAATCGGATTGCACATGGCAACCTATATATTTTATTTAGTTCGGAAATATTTTTATGAGAGTCAAGTCGGGTTGCTTGCTATGCGAACAAGTTATGAACTAGAGCATATCCAAACACCGCCCTCCGTGCTTGTGGGCAAATCAAGCGCTAGCGCGCAACGTCGGTGCCTTCCTCATCAGGAATGGTCTCCCCATCCACGTCAAGAGTGACCACGAAATTCAAACCCAATCACAATGCCCTTGACGACCTTGACGACGCTCGTAAAAAGGAACCGACCGGACCCTGAAAAAATGACCCACTGTACCCTCGGTCGGCTTCGAAATGTTCGGTAAAGCTTCTGAGTCACTAGTGACCCTGGTCAAGAACTCGAACGCTTCAAACACGTTGATTTTTCTGTAATTCGGTGGTTCGCGGCACCACGGAAGTTGCTCAACTGGAAGTTGTTTGGTTGTCCCGCGCGTGCCTCGGACCAGTGCCGCGTGCCGTAAATAATACTGAGATCTATTGAGTACTTGGGTGCCTAGGTTCCTTGGCTATCCACTCAGAGCTGTGCAGACAAACCAGTCATTCGACAAAAAGCGCATGTGCATTCAATCAGTTGTACAATTTCAATTGAGTCTGTTTTGACCACAGATTCAATTCAGTCGGCACCGCATGGTGTTATTTGTCAACGGCTAAAATTAGAGTCCGGGGCACTTGGGTGCATGCGAGCTGATCGGGAGTGTGTATACGCCAAATAAAGTGAAGCCGTGTGACAAGATATGTGATCTGGCGTTGGAAGAATCTCCAAGGCACTTTAGGTCTTACCTAGCGTTTACTATAAACCTATATGCGCGTGGAATCACCCTAATGCACCATGACCACCCCAGTTTGCGGTCGTAAACACATAAGAAACTTAAGCTTCCGTTCATTTCAATATTTGGTAAAAGGGACAAGTTTAAGAACAGGAAGAGCGTGGTAGTTTCAATCAAGAATTTAGATTAATATTCCTACGACACTGTGAGCAGGCGCCCCACCTGCGAGTGACTTGACTTAAAAATAGTAAAACTGTTTGACTTGTTTACGAAGATGCACGAATGTAATGGACATACCCTGCGCGAAACTAGTCCTGCAGGCATTACCAGTATAATCCTATAATTGGCCCTGTTAGTATTTCACTTTCATGATCGATGCAGAAATGTTAAGCACCATATGTTTGTAGGCTGGGTCTCTGCTAGGGGATCCTGGCCATGTATCAAGCCCTTCGTTGCATTTACGGGCGGGGCCGGCTTCGGCAGGAGCGCTGATGCACCGGTCATTGTCAGCTCAAGTCTTGGCATTTGAATCAAAAGAAATCAGAGCACGCACTCGTCTACATAGTCTCCCAATCCATCGCAACCGCTTTGAAAAGTATGCAATAGACCGAGATACAGAAATAAGCCTATTGACATTGTATAAATTTGTAGTTGGAGCCGCCACATACCCAATGACTGGCTTCACGAACCTAGGCCGTTCCTGTATTGTTGCCATTCTAAGGTGCATATAGAAGTCGGGGCCCTAAACTATGGAATAATCTGATAGAACTAACCTCGGCGCCTCCGGGAGTAGTGGCCCACTCGAGTGCGGTGGCATCCCAACCCAATTGCCAAATTGGAAGCTCAGTTCTATGAACATCAATAAATTACCTTGATACGGAGAAGAGAGCATTAACAGCGCATGCTCAATTCTGCGTGTGCTACTCTCGGCCGCCCTTAGTGCCGTTGCGGCTCTCCACCTCTGGGAGTACTGAAGGATATGTATATAGCTTGGATGCTTATATGTATTGGGTCGTGGTTTAAATGATCGCCAGGCTTGGAAATCTGCAAATCTCCCTAATGACACCTCGAATATGAGGGACAGCATTTGATTTCTAAAAAAGCGGCTCTTCAAACCCAGTACACCGTGCCGAAATTTCCAGTATTACATCAATCTACGCGTCAAATAGACTACCTAGCAAGCACCATTATCCTGCCAGACCCCGCTACCACCAGTGCTGGGTGTCTCATACTGAGTCCACCACTTTGCGGTCCACAAATGCCTTTGAGAGTTTTGTCAGTAAGCCACAGCTCTTAACACTTTTGTGTAGGTGAAATATGCACGTACCCTCCATATGTGCACTTTTGGCCACCGGTGTAGACTGTGGCTGAGCCGTATGCTGCAACCCCGCTGCATTGACCCGTTCCAGGATTCGTGACACCGCCAACGGAGGCCTGAGCCTGTCTAATCAACTCTTGGGCAGTCGATTGTGCTTGGTCATACTAGACCCGAAGCAATTACAAGTGAGTACATGAATGCAGGAACCTGGGCTGGAGCTAGAAACTTACTCGATCAGGGAACTCAGAGCGCTGAACGGATTGTGCGAGCTGGCCAGCGGTGTATCCAGGGTTGTTTCGGTCGTTTACGATTGCCTGGTCAAGGTACTACATCCGAGTTGAGCTGAAATTGTGAGTATGGAGATTTGTGCAGCAAACATACCTTGTTGGTGCTGTAGTCAACATTCATGATCTGGTCATAGCTGCCCCATCCTTGGCTCGGGCGTTGCTGGAACACGCCAATAGAGTCTTGGTCGCCGCAGGGACTAATTACGGCCGCCGACAAGTCAGTACCAGAATGAGCACTGTTTCAGCAAAGTCGCACTCACAGGTTGTTCACATGGGACTCAATCCAGGCAGTCTGAAGCAGCCGAATGAGTTAGCTACTAGATCCATAATATAGAAAGACCGTACCTCGAAAGTGCTCAGCAATACCTTAGCAGTCACTCCGCGAGACTGGGTGATGCGATAGACCTGATCTCTGATAGCGGGGTTGGCTGTTGAAGGAATAGAGGCGCAGTCCCTGGCGATGATAGCGGGAGCCGGGACCGCAAGAGAAAGCTGGAAGATGGCGAGTGCAGTAGTGATGGCGAGTGCAAAGGACTTCATTGTGAGTAGGCTGCAGGTAGGTGAGATACGATGTAAGGGAAAGCGAGTACTGAGGCTAACAAGTGCTGGTTTTTCCTCGAAACTGCCGTTCTCATTTTATAGTCTTGTCTAATATATGGTTATGAAGCACAAGTAGTTCCCCTCGTCTTCGAAGGGAGTTCATTGACCAAATCCATGGTTGTACCAGTCAATTTGCAGAGCCCTCTCATGAAGGATTGATACGCGCGCTCGGTTGACAACGTTGAGGGTGAAGCGCACATATTTTGCAGCATAGAAGTGGTCGCGTATTCATGCAAATTATTATCGTCATATGGGCTTCCCGGCCAAGGTATTCCCTGCACAAATCCGGCTGTAAAAATGCGCATGCGTCGGAGTTATAATTGATTCGCGTTGGCGGAGAACCGACAACTAACCGTGGATCAGGGACTACCTAGGTATCCCCGCACTTAAACTTGGGTGCCAAGCTTAAGCCAGAATATTGTACTCTTGAATTTCAGAGGGCAAAATTGGGCGGAAAATTCCAAGTCCTAGTATATATGGCAAAAGAGAGATCGTAGGTGACTGCACAAGTATTCTTTGTTGTTTGAGTTATGTGTAAATGAAGGAGGTGGAGGTGGCAGATTCACTCAACATGTTTACCCGAGATCGATAAGTCAGTGGGTTCATCAGGTTGATGATGGATGACTGTTTGATCAGATCCCGCTAACCTTCGCTAAGCTCGCCTAGGCCTGCCAAGTCGCGATCGGAGGTGAGTCATTTACCGGGTTTCCCGTTTGTGGCAGTGATCAGAAGGATCCTTCGGCGGTCAAATGTGTTAGTAATTATAATAAGCTCGTTAGGGTCTTCTCGATCACCTGAGTGATTTTGGGGCATCTAGAAGTAAATACTGAACACGCACTTGTACAGGTTTTTGTTTGATTTATGTGATTCAGACCTACCAGAATATTTACTTGGCCTTTGGACGGGCCTCGCGCTCCGTAACGACTGGTACCAGCCGACTTGGGGCTGGGAGCGGCAGCGACCGCGCGTAGGGCCAGGGTGCAGCTGGGGACGCCCGCCAAGCGAGCTGGGAGGGTGGGCCAAAACCAGTCGCGGAGACGCTCGTAGTCGATAATTTAATGCTGTAAATATTAATACGAAATGTAGCATTTGTTCATGCATTTAGTAAGGGCCGGGTGGGCGGGAAATTAGAAATAACCTTGGGTATCGGTTACACGCGTTCTCGGTAAGTCGAGAGCTGGCGCAGGTGGGGGAGCGCAAGGAGCGACCGCGAGTAGCTCGGGCGCTAAACATAGGTAAGCGCCGGCCCTTTCCCTGTGGCCAAGTATCATCTTTGGCTCCTCCGCAGGCTGCGTGCTAAACATTCACATTTTAAGTCAGCTAGTGTTCACGATCATTACTCGGCCACAAGCCACCTTCCGCAAGCTGGGTCGATCCTCCTAATAGGACGGCAATTCCAAAGTTAAAACATGGGAAATGCATCTACTGGAAAGACACTGAATCACAGCACTTAAGACAGTTAAATTGCCACATAATCAGGACCGAAAGTTCGTGTTGCCGAGAGACAATGAGCAAGGGCGCATATATACTATATTCATTTGACAAGAGAAAATAGATATTTCTGGCTTTGCATAAATAGTCGAAGCAAGATTGGAGCTAGTAGCACCCTCAAAACAGGTTTTCACACCACACAATGGTCTTAATGCATCAATAAGATGCCAATTTAGTTTCACGATTACCCGATGAGAAGAGAAAAGCCATCAATTTCATTATTTAGTGTGGAAAACTGAAGGGAAAGCACACGGCCCAAGGCACTTGATAGTTATCAGCACTTACAACCCACGATACATCCGGGTAATAGTTCTCATGCGCTGGACTTGTCCTGTAAAAATAGAAAATATGATTAGCTTGTTGGTGGGGAATGGTGATAAAACAACGCACCAGGGGTAAATCCAGTTCTGCAAGCGTCGCTAGTGTAATCCTAAAGCGGCTCGCTATTAGTGATGCTAGCTAACCCACAGCTAGCCTAAACACGACACTAACCATATGATTGTGAATTGGGTCTGTACCGACTCCTGGGCAAGTATCACGACGTTCATCGCAATCACTAGCGGGGCTCGCCTCAGTGGGTGTGCTGGGACAGTCAATGTCAGGTCGAATTTTAGCTTTCGGTCAGCGGGCGCACTCGGCTACATAATCTCCTGGTTCAGCACAACTGCCTTGGAAGGTATGCAAGAGCCCAAGCTACATTGGCGGGGTATATTAGTGCGTTATTAAGGATCACAAATGATGTTTCATACCCAATGTCCAACTTCGTGAACGAGAACCTTTCCAGTATATATTGTAGCCGTCCTACGATACAAAAAATTAGAGCCAAACTAATGTGATTATTCTCTAATAAAACGAACCTCAGCACCATTTGGAGTGGTGGTTCATTTCATTACTTCATCATCCATCTATAGGGTTTAGTTATACCACCTTTCGGTAAAAAATGATTAGGGTGGTTGACAACATGTAAAACAATGTGATTTACCAGGGGAACCTTACATAGCCAAGGGCGCGTGAGTTCTGAAGTCCAACCTGTAGCCGGAACATTTAACCCTGTAGCAAGTTTTTAACACAAGAACTTACACTCCAGATGTTAAGAGTGGCAGGGCCACCAGTACGTGTCTAGCTCTTCATTTGCGCCGCATACGGGCTATCAATAAAGCGTTAGGGCCGTGAGTGGGCATTGGTTTCTGACTTACTTGTCATTCTCGCCACTAGCATCCAGGTCGGCATTCTGGAACCAATCCGGCCGTTGATAAACTCGAGGCTGCGCTAAGCTGAAAATATATCCCTTGCCTCCGTACTCCCTGTTTAGAACGTCTATTGACTGTCGAATCGGTTCTATTGGTACAAATCTCACCGAAGCAGCTGCAATATCCGTTAGTTTTGTCTCGTACGTTTCAAACGACATTATTCTTACTGCCGTCTACGTGGACTGTGTGCCTAGGCCTGTAAAGTTATCATTGGTAAGCATGGCAGGACGATGCCACACAGGTTTACTAACCAAACGACTTAAACCATAGAATCGCCTTCAGCGGCAACTCCGGCGCTTTGAGCAATCAACGTCTCATTGGCGGCGGGTAGGCCGGCAATCGTGAGCTTGTCAGCGCCACAAGAAAAACCGCCCAAAGCACGTCCATTCACGGTTACATTGATGGCTGGCATGGCGAGGGCGGTGCACGCAACCACTAAGCGCAGCAGCAGCAGCAGCAATAAGACCGTTAAAGGTGACCGTGATGAAGGAGTTATGAAGGCAGAGCAAATGAGCCCAGGGGTGTCAGTGCATGAGGGTTAGTTTTTATACCAGTGAATAATGTCGAGGAAGGCTGCTTCGTGTGCCTGTTGGTTCTGTGCGGCCGAATCCGAGATATATATCTGTCTTCGCTTCTACTCAATGTCCAGGCAGGCCGTCACGAGATGGGCGGGATGGACTCAGGATGGGAATTAATGTGCAAACTGGTGATATCTTTCATCAAACAAAATAACATGACTTACGTAGAAATTTGTCATCTCAGGTTGAACAATGCATGATTCTACTGTAGTTCGCGTTGTCTGCAATCTAGATATCCTCGGGTCGGGAACGCGGATCAGACGATCGCGAGAAGTCGCTGCCCAACATGGACAAGGCCGAGGGTCGAAGTATGCAAATGCAGTGGATTAACACAAAGACTCTACCCGATACGAAATTATTTCCGCATGTCAGTTTAATTCCTGAGCGTGAACGAGCTGTTGGTGTGCCGGGAAAAGGAATCAATCTGCAACTACTGGTCAATATTCATGTATTTGGCTTAGCTGTAGTGGCTTTTCATTTGGTTGGGCAACGCTGGGGTTAGTTAGCTCTATTCTGTTCGGATCGGGGGATACGGGTCAGATGCCAAGCCAGTGATAGTGTCAAGGTGGGTGTCAGATTTGACGTTTCCACGGTAATATCAAGAGTCGAAGCAGTATGTTCAAATAGATTAAATTAGATACATATTAAAAAAAGACCGAAGCACATGGTTGACGCAGCCAAGTCGAAAATCTCGGCCATCTATGCAATTTGGATATACGTGTCGCTAAATGATGTTGAGGAGGCGCCTACAAGGGTACTGGTTCGTGTGGGAATCTTGGATCGCAAAACACAGAAACAACTTAATAGAAAAGCTCTAACCGTGGCGACAATGACACCCCTACTATTAGATTTGCAAACTATCTTAGGCCATCCCAAAAGCTTGTGATTGCTCGGAACAGAGATAGCGTGTATGTATGCGCTCATCTGTACCCGTGATCGTACGGTGAATTATGGCCTTAACCACTCATGGGGATGATAAACTCATGTGGTTTGGATTGTAAGCCGATATTGACATTAAACTAGCAAAACAACGAGATACAAGGTTGCTCGGTTCAGAGAATTAGGGAGTCCCCATAGTCCACTAGCGCGTCCCACGGTGCATCATACTAACAGTTCTCATTCGGTTGACTTGCCCTGATAAAAATATATGCATTACTCGGTATGTTTATTTAAAAAATGTCGAAGGCAAGCACTTACCATTTGTGAAGCTAACCCTGCAGGCATCGTTGGAGTAGTCCTGAGATTTGCTTAGGGTCAGTAATGTCTTCTTGTGGCGTGAACCAAGGCAAACCCACCATGTGATTCCAAATCGGGTCCGCGCCAGGTTGAGCACATGTGTCGCGTCCAGTAGGACATCCACTTGCAGCGCTTGCCTCGGCAGGGGTGCTTTCAAAGGAACAATTGTCAGATCAAGATTTTGTGTTAGGATCTGGGCTGCCTACGCACTCATCTACATAGTCCCCGCCGTTACAACCGTCTTGGAAGGTGTGGAAAAGACCGAGCTATACAAATGAGGATTATGTTGGGGTATTCTACTTGCACTGAAATGGCAATGCATACCCAATGGCCAACTTCGTGGACCAAAATCTTTCCAGTGTTGTAGCCAGTCTAAGATGCGTTAGCCATCAAATTAAACAATCACAATGATATCTGGTAGAACTAACCAAGGTGCCGCCCGGAAGAGTGTTGAATTGGATTACAACACCATCAAGTTGTGGAGTTTGACTGTACCACCTATTGGACGATGTGTGAGTGGATGGATGGAAGCCATCGAAAAATATAGCTTACCATGGGAAAGTTGCATAGCCAGCTGCGACAGAATTGACGAGTCCAGTCTACAGGATCCAACAACCGTTATCGAAGAATGAGCTCGATTATGAAAAGTCTTACACTCCAAATGTTGAGGGTAGCAGGACCCCCTCCACGTGTCGTTTCCTTCATTTGTTGCGCATACGAGCTATCAATGAAGTAAGTCTAATGAACTCAAACTGAGGCCTATATGGCTCACTTGTCACGCCCAGTGTTGGAATCAATATCAGCATACTGGTACCAGCCTGGGTTTACTGTTCGAGCGGTATTGACGGCTCTAAAGACAAAGCCTTTGCCGCCAAACTCCCTGTTTAGAACATCTATCGAGCTACTGATGGTCGAGTCCGGTATGTTTCCTCCTTGCACAGCTACAAGGATAATAAAAGTTAGCTCGTATTATAATGCACTTTATATAAAAGTGTGCTCACTGCCATCTTTACTGATTACATTCCTGTTGGAATTACCAGTTGTAAGTAACTCGCAATATTAACGTTATGGATGTATCAAACTTACCAACGAACTTCGATCATATTATCACCTTCAGCCATTACTCCAGCGCTTTGAGCAATGAGCGTCTCGTTAGCAGACGGCATCCCAGCGACCGTGACCTTGTCAGAGCCACAAGTGAAACCATCAAGAACGCGCGCTTTGAGGGTAACATCGACAGCCGGCATGGCATATACAGCACCGAGAGCGGCAGCAGCAGCGAACAGACGGTTGAGGACGACCATGGTGAGAGAACTGGGAAGTCAAGGCGAGGAGAGCCTGGGGTTATAGCTGGATGGGGTGCGACTTTTATAACGGCAAATAGCGCTAGGAAAGGTCCACATAAACAGCCAACTCCATCGTAATAAAATGTTGGGGAACTAGTCTTGAATACCATCGAAGCACAGTAGATCAGCCCAAATTAGGAATGAATCTACATTTTCTGGACGATGTTGACAGAATTCCTAGAACAAAATAGCGCGAATGTACGTATTCGGCCCGCCCGGGTCTGGATAACAACTATTGTTAGCGTTTGTCAATGTTCTATTCGGATTCGAGGATGCGGATCAGATGCCAAGGCGTTGATCAACATGAGGACAAGGCGTGACCACGTCAAAATGTTGACGTACAGCGGTCGCAGGATATTGGTGGCTGTCAGTTAGTCTATTATTCTAGTCCCGAATAAAGATGGTGCCGATACTGGGTTGAGTGGCAGCGGAACATATCCGAGATTTTTGAGAGAATCTTGACTGGTGTTACAGTTTCACGCAGCATGCGTCAACAAGTTGCGACTCGCGAGAGTCGAGGCAGGAATTGATTAATTACGAATATCGCGGTACCGCGATGTGTTAGCTAATAGTTTAGCACCGGGCGCTTATACGCAGTGCTATCTGGCGACCTTACTTTCGAGGATCAACATCTTGTGGGTTACAGTATAAAGGTCGCTGTCTTTCCATGTAGTTCAGAAATGCTTCCCACTCTGAGAAACCGAGTTTGTTGGATTGACAGACACTGCTGACTGCAAGCCTGGGCACCAACGACGATCCGGACGCCACGACTAAGCTAATTTAGGAAGAGCACGATAAACTGTGCCGGCAAAATTGGCCGACCTCTTGAACGAGGCAGGATCGAGCTCGTGAATACCAAATCAACAGCTTTGATCACTTCACGAATCCAATCTTCGGTTTGAAATTCCTGACAAGTTTATGCGAGCATTCTACGGTACATTGCGCAGGCTTGCCTCATTCGCTGGATTTGTCTCAAACGAGCAAGGGTTATTTGACACGATCATTGTATCCGTAGCCCTGGAATTAGCGCGGGCCAGCTTGATAGTTCGCACTAAGTCTGAGGCAATTTATCAAATGATTCGAGATCGGGTCTGAACCCAGCTATTGGGCAGGTCTCGCGATCTATGGGATATTCTCTTGCAGCGCTCATCTCAGCGGGGGTGCTGGTACTACTAGCCTGGTAGGATGGTTTTCTGTTGGGTCGAGTCTCGGCGGGGATATTAAGAATATAAAATGATCTCGGCTATCTGCAAGGCTCGGGAGATCGCGAGCGTACATTAATATTGTACACGTGGGGTGCGCGGAGAAAAATAAAACCGAGTTCAGGCTGAGCGCCGTGTTCGTATGTGTATCGTGTCATGTAATATAGTTAAATGGTGTATACATCCAAGTGCAGGTCCACACCGGTGGTATGGGGCGCCAGGAGGTGGGCGCGAGTACGACCCGCGGGCCAGATGGCCGTCGCGGCCTGAACTGTCATAAATATCAGTGCATTGGGGCAGGGGGTGGGTAAGAAAAAGGGCTAGGAAATATGGGAGAGCGCTGCGAGAAGGTCATGGTTCGCAACACGTGTGGCGGCGCTAAGTTCCCCAACTAGCAATGATCGTCTGCACGCTCCCGAAATGACATGCATGTGGCAGTGTCGCATGCGCAATGAGCATCCAAACAGGGGGCACAATACAGCCACTCTATTTCAAAATACTGACTCCTAAGAACAAATAAAATATCTAGCGCAGCTGACCTCGGAGCCTAGGTAAATTTTGCCGTGCTAAACAATCCCAAGTCTTCTGGCCTAACTTCAGTGAATGAGAAGTTTATTTTCGAGATCACATCTGTCATCAGGAACCCACGCTGCAAATGTTGAGAATACCGGTGTTCTCGAAGTGTGCCCGACATTTCGTTTTGCGTGTGTATGAATATTGAATAGGTTGTCGCTCGTTCACCATTTAGCTCCCTATTCTCCTGTATGTCCACCTGCCTCGGGCTCCCCACGTGCACGCCGCCGGACTCTATCAGCAGACGGTCGTATATGTGCTCGCCTGACGCCGGAGTAGGAATAACAAATTCTGGAGGTGGCGGTGCACTGGTAACGTCATCACCCAAAACGGCTTTCCCCACACCTCAACATGCTGGGGGGCAAGCGTGCTCAAGCACATATTACTCCGAGGCGCTCACATGGAACATGGTCTAAGAAATGGATTGCGCTTCCACTTTTGGCATTAGCTATTTACTATAAATCCCCTCATTGGCTTAAACAATGTTGCAAACATTCGGCAGAGGTTCACCGCTCCGAGACTTTTTCTTCAAATGGGCGGACTGACCTTGTCCAATGGGACGGCAAATCTCTTGTCATCAAAGACCAGCGCATTTTCCTATGGAGTGGCGAGTTTCACACGTTCCGCCTTCCGGTACGTTTGCGCGCCACATGGTTTTCCGTACCTAACTCCCAGCTGTGTAGACACCCGAGTTATGGGGCGATATTTTAGAGAAAATTAAAGCAGCTGGATTCAACGCAATCTCTGTCTATGTACACTGGTGAGCCCCCTCGTCACCTACTCTTCCAAGTCGTTCTCAACCTACCACACAAGGGGTCTTGTAAACCCAGCTCCGGGAGAGTTTGACTTTGACGGCTTCCGTGCACTCGACCCGCTCTTTAAACTGGCTATGAAAACAGGGCTCTGGGTTGTCCTCAGACCAGGTGTGCGTGCCGTTCTTATTCGCTTCATACTTGCGTGTAATTTACTTGGAGCCGACATAGCCTTACATCAATGCCGAGGTGTCTGGTGGTGGGATACCGCACTGGGTTACATCTACTACTGCAGGTCACCTTCGAACAAATAGTACCGACTATACGAAAACATGGGAACCGTATGTCGACGCTATTGCTGATATCCTCGTCAAGGGCAACTGGCAAGTCGGAGACAAGTCGGGTGGGCCGGTCATTGCGGTCCAGGTGCGTCGTTATCTAACTAGGCTCCCGTTTGGGAACTCGGGATTAATCACTTGGTAGCTTGAAAACGAGTACCTCGCGACGCGAACTCCTGGTCACGAATTTAAAGCTCCCTATATGGCCGCCTTGGCCAAACGCTTTGTCGATCGCGGCGTAGTTGTACCACTAACATACAACGACGCTTACATGGGAGGAAACTATGCAACCGGAAAAACTGACCAGTGTGAAGAAGGTCAGGAGAGGGGTGGCGAGGGTGGCGCGCGTGGTCGAGGTCGGTGCGGCGTGGAGTTGTACGGTGTGGACTCGTATCCACAGGTGAGTTTTCTCAATTTCATTATTTGGTTAGGGTTTGAACTGTTGGCAGAGGTTTGATTGCTCGAATCCTGATGTATGGAATCCTGTGATGACGACTTACCATGATTTTCATATGAGAACCAACCCTCACGAGCCGTTGTATATTCCTGGTGTGTGTGTGTTGTCCGGATTGGGCCCAAGTTCTCATCCGTTGCCTTAGAGTTCCAGGCTGGCTCGTATGACGCATGGGGTGGTGGGTTTCAACTGAATTTCGCGTTTTTTCATTACTAATGATCAACTTATAGGCGGTAAGAAGCACGGTTGGGCTGGTGCGGTATGTGCTTTCCATCGGCCCTCATGCTTGTATTAACTAAAGGATGATTAGGGCTACGAGGCGTGTCGAGAACTCACTGGAGCTGCGTTTAGTCAAGTGTTTAATCTCGGTTTGTGGGCGAATAATGTAAGTATGACCTACTTATTTGTTGCACAAAATCCTAATATTTTCTCGTAGGTAAAGATGGTACGAACGATGTTTTCTATTTTTATTGAGCTAATTGTGCACTAGATTAACTTGTACATGTTGTACGGAGGTGCGCAACTTGACATAATTGTAAGCCACCGGAGCTGACTAGCTAATAGGCACAACTTGGGGTTATATGCCATTCCCTGGAGGTATGTGAATCGAGAATAAAGAAACAAGAACGATTGACCAGATCAATTTCAGTATACACATCGTAAGTTTACCATAAACTAAACCTCGAATTTACATAATTTATTAACCGGACGCCCAACGGTACAGATATGACTATGGCGCCGCAATTGCCGAGTCGCGGCGTCTTACAGACAAATATGCAGAACTCAAGCGGCAAGGATTGTTTTTGCGTAGCGTGCCAGAGTTTTATGCAACCGATGTAATTGGAAATAGCACCGATTCAGGTGAGTGGTCAGATTGATGCAACATTCTGACTAGTAATTTATGAGCCAATTCTTTGTAGATGACCGACCGACGGTAAGACTTAGCAACCCGAAAGTCTTTGGAACGCTTTTGCGTAATAAGGCTACCGGTGCCGAATTTTACATCGTTCGGCACGCGGATTCAACTTCTAAGTCTGTTTTGACCATTTTCCGGGTGATTATGTTGCTTATTGCTTTGACATTTAGAGACAACGCGGGATTTAAACTTTCCTTGTCTACTTCCTCAGGCTCCCAAT
Source organism: Ceratobasidium theobromae (assembly GCA_037974915.1). NCBI lineage: Eukaryota > Fungi > Basidiomycota > Agaricomycetes > Cantharellales > Ceratobasidiaceae > Ceratobasidium > Ceratobasidium theobromae. The sequence goes on from JBBBZN010000041.1 coordinate 177,170, forward strand.
TGATTCCGCTCACCATCCCATCCATTACTCTCTCTGGGCGCGCATCTAAAGTAATTCTTCGCAATGTCGCATTCGGATCCTCGCGGCTTGCGTGGAGCACAGCGAGCATACTCTACGCCGGAAAAATGGGCACACGAGATGTCTTGTTTCTGTATGGACCATCAGCAGAAGGACACGAATTTGCCATTCCTCTGCACCGTTCAGGCTCGAGTATGGCGGGCAACATTCGGGTTTCTCGTCATATCACGGTTTCGCAATATGCGCCATCAGACTCTCGGTCGGCTTCGGTCGTGACTGTATTGCCTGGAAATGTTGGACTGGTTACTGTGTTTGAAACGCCTTCACAGTTGGTGCTTTTTGCGGATTCTGAAACGGCTGGGAGTTTTTGGGCACCAGTGCTGGCTGGGCGGACGGGTGCGATTACACATCAAAAATCCCAAATTTCGTACATACTCATATTGTTGACAGGTTCACTCGGCTACCCCAATCCGTATGCCAACTTTTTCCAATTTGGCACCAACTCGAGCGTTCTCGTCGGAGGCCCGTATCTCGTCCGCGGCGCGGAGCTGTCGCCTGAGGGAGAGCTATCTTTGCGGGGAGATCTCGAAACCGAGTCTATGTTGACTGTGATTGCTGAATTGGGCACCGTGCGACGCGTCTTGTGGAACGGTATTCCGGTAGATACCATGTTCCAAAATTCAGAGAGAGCAGGGGTTATGCGGCTCCGTGTTGCCCCTCGGTTGCGCGCATTGGATATCACTGTGCCTAAACTCGAGAATTGGCGGTATCGAGATTCTTTACCAGAGGTGAAAAAGGATTATGACGATGCTGGGTGGATTTTAGCCAATAATACGAAGACGAATAGTCCTGAAAAGCCGTATTTCGGGGATAAAGTATTATATGGATGCGACTATGGCTTGTGCGTGTTGAATTCGGGTGATCGCTGGGTTACTGATGTGTTCTGGGTGTAGCTGCGAAGGTGCTGTTATCTGGCGTGGTCATTTTAATGGCAATGATGATATCACTGGAGCGCGACTAATCGTCAATGGTGGACTCGCGTGAGTCGTCTTCATTTTGTTGGTCTGGGTAGTTTATCGACCTGGTATATTTCAAGCTTTGCGGCCAGTGTTTGGTTGAACGGAAACTTTCTGAAGACGACGTACGGAAAGTAAGTGGCTGGTCAACCTAAAGGTTTTACAACTACCATTTGACTAATTGGCCATGCAGCTCGAGTAACAACCACAACAATGTGCGCATATATGCGTATATTATCTATTCCTACCTCCTCATACTCTTCCATATATTCACAGATCGCGGAAACTGATGGATTTTACGAGTTCCCCAAGGATTTGGTGGTTCGCGATGGAAATAATGTTTTAACAGTTGTTCAGGTAGTGTACCCCCTCAAGCATATCAATCACTATTGATGAATTGATAGGATAATATGGGCCTTGAAATGACGGTTGATTGGACCGCTGACTCCTCTAAATCCCCCCGTGGGATTCGCGGCTATGAGCTTTCGGGTGGGTCCTTCACTCAATGGAGGGTCCAAGGCAAAGCAGGGGGGTATCGAGGGTTCGTAAAGCGGTTCTACGCGTATTCGAAAATGTTAAAATGAAAATTTCAGGTTCAAAGATAAGCTTCGCAGTGTTCAGAATGAAGGTGGCCTATATGGGGAACGTCAAGGGTGGCATCTTCCCGAATTAGATGATTCGAACTGGACAAACTTGGATATTAGCTCTGGTCTACCTGATAATCATGCTGGCGTCGGGTGGTTCCGTACATCATTCTCTTTGGATATCCCGCAAGGTTATGACGTTCCTCTGAGCTTTGAGTTTGAAAATGTGGAGGCCCCGTATCGAGCATTATTATTCGTAAATGGGTGAGCTACGATTTTGAGCGACTCCGCACATCGTGCTAATCGATGTATATTTGAGGTGGTTGATGGGTCGAAGGATTGCTAATCTCGGGTATGCACTATTCCTATCGTGCTAGTGCTCATTAACTCGAATATTTCCAGACCTCAATTCAAGTTTCCCGTTCCGGAAGGGATTCTCAACCATCACGGCAAAAAGTGATTCCTTTTACCCCTCGCTGCATCGCTTGCTGACGTCACCAAATCTAGCACGGTCGCTGTGGCCATCTGGGCTATGGAAGCTGTCCCAATCTCGCCGAAGTTGAAGCTTACGATCGAAGGGATGTTTGACAGCGGTTATGATTTCGGCAAACCGCTTTAGTTGTTACCCCCCACCCCAGATGTATATACATTTTGGTACAGTATCCGATGATGTCACAATTATCCTTCGTGAGGAAAGCCTACTTGCATTCAACTCCTGGCTGCTTCCAGTAGAACTTGCCATAAAATTCGCGGCAGTCTTCAACAAAGTCCTTAGCGTTGCCAATTGCAGCCTGGAAACATGGATTAGATTCGGGTTCTCGGTGCGGATAGACGACCGACTCACAAAGTGTCCCCCACGTGTGTGATCTGGGGAATATCTTGTTTTAGAAACACGCACACTGATCAGAGACTCGGGCTTACACTTATGCCAAATGAGCGGACCGCTCTCCTTGATCCAAGATTCTGGGCTCAGGCTGTGGTGATGGTACCTGGTCAGGTAACCAAGGATTTGAACAACGTAAAATCACATACTAAAATTCTCCTTCAAAATGCTGGACTCCAAAGGGGCATTGCGAAGGTGGATTTTCTGCCCATGCATCGAGACCGTATTTGTTGCCATTTAACTGGTACATCGCCATCCCGGTATGGATCGAGTTTGTAAGTTGCGAGTAGCATATTACCGTGTAGAGGTCTAGCAGGAGAAATGGTTTGTATTTAGGATCTAATTATGAGCACTATATTGACACTTACCATCCATGAATGTATCGTTATCTTCCTTGGTCATGTTAGACCAATTTTGAATCATAACATACTTTTCGCCTGTCGACCGTGAAGTGTTGGAGACATCAATATAACTCCATCAGGGGTGTGGTTCAGCTACTTACCGAGATATGAAAGAAAACCTTGAGGGTTATCAAACAATGCCAAACCAATGGTCGAAACCTTGGTAGTTTGTAGGACGAAATACCCCATCCCGACGGACGTAAATACGCCAACTAGCTCCAGCAGGTGCTTTTCGTAGTCAGGCAATTTGCTATCGTCTGCATCCTTCGGCTTCGGAGCGAAGAACGAATTGTATAGCCTGAAAAATATATCAAATAAATCTAATTAGGATTAAATCTTGGCGCTAATGACCAGATTACGCACGCGAGTTTCATGTTGTCCGAGTGGTGGAATTGCATTTGACGCAGGTTGATCGCACCAAAATCCCCTCCTTGACCGACGTAGGTCTTGTATCCGAGAACCTCAGTCATTAACGTATTGAAAATACGCGCATTGTCGACTACGGTCGATCCGACCTTGGGTGGGCAGGTCGAATATCCAATACCAGGTAGCGATGGGGCGACAACGTGGAATCTACATATTATATGTTTGGCATTTTAAACGTAATATGATATATCAACTTACGCCTGTTCGCCATGGGGAGGGTCGACGAGAGGATGAATGACCTTATTGAACTCGGAAACAGTGCTACCCCAACCGTGGAGCAGGAGCAAAGGGATGGCGTTTTTGTGGGAACTCTTTTGGTGAATGAAATGAATCCTTGCAAATTGGGCATTTGGTAAGGCACGCGACTGGATGGTTGGAAATAGAACACTGTACTCACGTCGCGCCCTCGATTTCTACCAGGTATTGGTCGAAGCTAAAGATCGCAACAAAGATCGAGGATGAGAATAATTTTATATGTGCAAGTGGGACACTTACGAATTGAGGACCTTCTCCGCTGCCCTCCAGTCGAAATTGATGAGTTCTCGCTTCGCCTTTTGCATCCAAGAGAGTCTAGTTGAACATGGTTGAAGCTAATCAGCATATAAATTGAAAAGAAAATGAACTCACTCGGTGCCCATGTTAAAGTTTGCGCCAGGCAGGATAACTTCTTCAGGCAAACGTTGGGTAGTTAATATGGCTCTCATACGTTCGATCTCCTCATCGGGGATATTGAGCTTGAATGGCTTGGGTGGAGCAATCGTCGTCGGCATTTTGGGGATTGGGAAGTTAGGAGGGCTAGCTATGGGGGTAACAAGATGGGCAGGTGGAGGGGGGTGGTCGGATGGTCACTCGCAACGTGGTTTAAATGAGATCAGAAAAAATGAGATGACGCATGCAACCTGACTAGAATCCAGGTCGATCAATCGATCGAGACACATCTCTCTGCGAGCCATGCCATTGAAGACTGGTGAAAGCAAACCGTGCAAATTGGCGTGGCGTGGGCATTCCAGTCGCGCTCGGCTCGCCTAAATAGGATAAATATATATCATGCGGCGTTTCGACTTCAAATCGATGCAATGTTAGTGGTAGTTACAAGCCAATTATCTTCCTTGACGCGATCAGCAGACCTTATCATCACAGATCCATTTCACAATGAAACAGATTTGTGCCTAGGTTAGTGTTTAGGCTAGAGACTTGAGTTTCTCTAGCTCCAATAAAATTTCCCGAAAAACGTGCGACAATCGTTCACAAAATCCTGCGGGTTACCAATTGCCGCCTATAAATTGAGATAGGTTTAGTTGCTGGTATGTCAGAACCCATGACGGGAGCTATCAACTCACGAAATGCCCCCCACTCTCGTGGTCTGCACCACGACAAATAGCCCATAAAGTCAGCCCATAATACGTAAATACTTCAACCGGAAGGTCTTACACTGGTGCCATATCAGGGGCCCATGGTTTTTGATCCAGGATTGTGGAGCGAGGCTTGATAGGGTCGTCAAGGTTATATGCAAAATCTAAGGCACATCCCACCCACTAAAATTCCCCTTCAAAATGCTGGACTCCGAAAGGGGCTTGATTGGGAGGATTTTGTTTCCAGGCCTCAATACCGTATAATATCCCGCTATGTTGGTACATCGCCATGGCTGAATGGGTAGTCCCAGTATACTGATAAAAAAGGATGTTTGTAAACATTTCTGGATAAATTGGTATAAGTCGGCGCCCCAATAAATGGTCATTGAGTTGTGCATAATTACCATCCATAAACGTTTCATGTATCTCTTTGGGTAGCTTGGATAGCCTTCGTGTTTTAAGGTATTTATATCCTTAGACAGTATCGCCGTTACTCCAGGCCGAGTCAATACGCATACAAGGTGCGGCTCACCTAGCCATACCAAGTATGCTTGGGGATTATCATACATCATGAACCCCAGAGTTGAGACTCGGCTTGTTTGGATTAGGAAATAACCCATCCCTGTTTGTGTAAAGTCGGCTATTTGCGTGAGTAGCTCCTGTTCTTGAGGAGGTAGGAGCTTCAAGCTGTCGTCGGTTGCATCGGTCGGCCTCGGTGCAAAAAATGACTGAAATAGACTGTAGCCCAATCAGCATATAACATGGAGACATATTAACGGCGCTTGGGTAGTACATACGCTAGCTTCATAGTGTTGGAGTGGTTGACCTGCAGTTGCCTCAAGTTGATGGCACCAAAATCGCCACCTTGACCAACGTAGGTCTTGTATCCGAGTACCTTCGTCATCAACGTATCGAATATGCGGGCATTGTCAACGACAGTGGCCCCTTCTTTGGGTAGAATTGTTGAAAAGCCGACTCCAGGAAGCGACGGAATTACAACATCGAAGCTAGATAGGAAGATTTTATTATATTTCCGATAATTAGCTGCACCAATTCCTTACGGTTGTAACCCATCAGGCGGGTTCACCAGGGGCTTAATAACTTTGTGAAACTCCAGGATACAGCTCGGCCAACCATGGAGTAGGAGCAACGGAATCGCATTTTTCGAACTACTTTTCTCGTGAATAAAATGTATTCTGAAATAAATCAATTCAGCAAATGGCGCGGAGGCATCGTTAGCGATCTGAACCCGGCTCACGCTGCACCCTCGATCGTAACAAGAAACTGAGAGAATCTGGAGATGACTTGCACCTATGGTAAATAGGAAAAAAGGTCTTTTTTACATACGAGTTGAGCTTCTTCTCTACTACCCGCCAATCGAACTCCAATAGGCGCTGTTTGGCCTTGTGCAGCCACCAATGTCTCCAACGACAAGGCACCGTCAGCCGAGACTCAGCGGCAATATTCGCAGATACGCACTCTGTTCCATCCTTTGATGTGATTCCAGGATGAACTGGATTGTCCGCAACCCGACGCAATTGCATCAATTTCTTGGTTCGTTCAATCTCCTCATCGGGAACGTGAACAGTGAAAGATTTGACTTCATAACTATCGCTTTGGATCTTGATATATACTCAGCTAACGAGGTAGAGCAAGGTAGACCTTTAATTTACCATCGTAGTGCTTGAGAGTTGCCCGAGAGTAATGTGAGAATGTGATCGTGTTGGGGACGCGCGATGACAAATGACGGCACGTGCCATATTTCCACGGCTCCCCCAAATGAATCGCCCCGAACAAATAACAATCAACGACCGTGTGTATAAATTTACGTGGGTCAGCCGATCCCTGTCAGTCGTCCGTCAATTTTCAACTTCAGTATTACCAGAAGTCACTGGAGAAACGCCTTGGCTGGGCGTGACCTGGGCCACGAATTCCAGCGGATAGTCTACCGGTCCCGGGTTGGAATCCCGGAATAGCGCCTCCCTGGTCTGCTGGGCTGGAGCTGGGCGAGCCGCCCCGACTGGCTGTGCTCGGCCAGAGCTACACGTGACCCGGGCAACTTGTTGCCTGACTGTGCCAGGAAACACTGACCCCGGGTCGCCCAGTACATCTTTGCGGCCCTATACCACACTGTCTCACACATCTGGTCTATCCCAGGCGGCCCTAGGATAGTTGTATATACCAATTAGTTACTAATCTAAATTTTTTACTCCTGTTCTCTACGCCCACCAACCGTCAGAATATTCAAGTCTCACATTAATTCCCTGACTTTTTCAAGCACAACACACCATAGAAATTTGACAGTGAGTTCATACCTACTTTAACATATGTCATAACTTATTCATACTCTGATTAGATTATGGATGGATGTGCCGACCATCCTGGTGTGAAACGTCAACGCCTTGATGTTTCCAACCGCCGCAGTGTAGGTAACATGGTCTTATATTTGGTTTATCATTACAATGCACTTGTATCTTTAGGTTAATACTAGGCGGCCGCCAAAACTAATCCCGTGTGACTGTTCCAAGCACCGAGGTATCCCGATTCGCAAGGATCTATTGAGGAGATGCCAATATCGGAACATGATTAATAATCTCCGTGAAGTCACATATGTGAGTGGCATTTCTAGTAATGTGCAGCATCCTCTAAATTAAATTCATTGACCAATAATATTCCCAGCCCACAGCTACGAGTCAAAGTACAAGTCAACAAGAAGATGCTGCAGACCGCCAGCCCGGGGACACCTCGTATTCACCAGCAATCAACTCAATCCTCCCTAGCACCCCGTCCCCAGCCCCATTAAACTCACCCAATCCATCTCCACCCCTAACTGGTATCTTCAGCCACAGTGGCAACCAGTTCGATGGTTTTGAAGCAGCTTACGACGAGGATACTAGGCATGATGACCCTACATGCCCTGCACTACCCTGGGAGGTCCCTAATGCTGATACCGAGCCTGAAGAATTTGCGGATAATATGCAACAGCATGACGATTGGGACATTGAATCATCCCAATCTCAGCTAGATGGTGAGACCTTTATTGTAGCTCCCTAGTATCGTATATCCAGGGACTGACTGTTATTTGTAGACGACCAGCAGAGTGTGTCTAGCTGGTCAACAAGGTCAAATGCTTCGCGAGTGTCTTTGCGGGCTGGCAGTGTAGGAAATTTTGACAAAGGGCTTGTATCGGGCTCAGGTTCGGCAATTTATCTAAGATGTGGGTTTCAGGGCTAATGGAAACAACTAGGAGACCTCGGCGACTCACAGGAGCAATTACTAGACCCGTCCGTTAACTTTGTCCGAGTCCCCTTGGCCAATGGTGACAATATGTTTGAAGACCCCTCTGAGTCCACCAAACCCACTCATATTCGATTTTTTGAAATGCTAGCGCTACAACTTCATACACAATTTGAGATGCCGAAGGCAGCTATCGAATATCTGCTGAAGTCAATTAGATGGTCCCTTGGGCCAGATGGGGTCGTCAAGCCCAGGCAAGAGGTTCAGCCTCAAGGTTTGAGTGCGAGCCTGGGTGACCCGGAACAAGGTACGAGTCAACAGTGTTCAAATACATAGGGACTATAGCGACTTAACTTCCTGGGTTAGATAATGTTTCGACACATCCCGAGCTTTCGCAATCGCTTAAAACATTGCTCAAGCGCATTGGCACCGACTCGAATGGAGTGCAGTATGCAGTCTGTCCGGAGGCCGAGTGCAATACACTTGTGCATCTGACCCCTCTCCCTCGAGATGCGCAAAGTCTCTGTCCGAATTGTGGTACTAGTCTTATGAAAAAATGTCGCAAAGACTCTCGAAATCGACCATGGTTCAAGCCAAAATTGTTATTCAATTACCACTCGCTGATTGAGCAACTCAAGTCACTTCTCTCACGCCCCGACATAATTTCAGCAATCCGGTCACACAAATCGTCCCTCCAGCGCCCCGATCGTGACAAGAATATTAAGGAAGACATACAGCATGGCCGAGTATGGTCGGAGCTGAAAGGTCCTGATGGCCGGCAATTCTTTACCGACAGTGGGGAGGAGATTGGCTTAATATTGACACTTGATTGGTATGTGGAACTAGTGTTGCTCGTGATCTTTTGCCCAACATTTTTCTAGGTTTAATTCCTCAAGTATGGTTGGCGCACGGTCTCACTCAACAGGTGTCCTTGCAGTTGCGGTGGCTAATTTGCCTCCAGAACTAAGGTAAGTTCCCTTACCTGTGTTGGCGAAACCCGCTGGGGCTTGCAGGTGCTTGTAAGCCACAGCAGATTTCATTAGACATGTCGGCGCAGGGGTTCCTGCAATTGTTGCATCTGATTAACTCCTTCAAATAGTGTCCAATCGTGACACAAAGGGGCGGGATCAGAAGCCCTACACTGTGGCTATCGCTTGCACCACTTTGTGTCACGATTGGATGCGATTCGGGGGAGTTCTGCCAGGTGTGGGAACTGTTGGAATTCCCGTGTCGACATGTCCAGATTTCATCAAATAGTTCTTTTCTATTTTAACAAGTTATGATAGATGGCGCCCCGAGAACCTGATATTGCTTGGGACACTCCCCGGTCCAGTTGAAACTAAGAGTGACCAAATGAGTAATTATCTCCAGCCCCTTGTCGACGAGCTCCTTATCTTGTGGAATACTCCCAAAACACTTCTGGCAGAGTGTAAGTTTTAATATCTTAGGGCAGCACCCACCACTAATTACTATTGTAGGCCCAAATGAACGTCCGCAGGCGATTAAAGCGGCATTAATACTGTGCATATGCGATGCACCAGCAGCACGGAAAATTAGCGGAACACCCGGTGTGACTGGAACCTACTTTTGCACAGGTTGCTGGTGCCACAAAAATGAGATACATGACCTTGAAAAAGGTAATTAGTATATCACATTTGTTTGGTTAATTCTGCGACTAATAGTTTCCCAATTCGCAGAGCATAAACGCCGAACTCCTGTTGAGCATCGGGTGGCAGCCGCAAAGTATCTATCGCTAGCATCAAAATCGGAGCGTGCCGAGTTCCTCAAACAGCAGTTTAAAGATGGCGCAGCAGCAGGATATCGTGCGACATGCTTGCTCCAGTTGCCATATTGGGATGGAGGGCGAATGGTTGTTGTCGATCCTATGCACTGTTTATTTTTGGGTAAGTTTCCCCTGTTTTCAAAGAAATCTTGTTTCTTTATTCATGTTCGCAACTACTTTAGGTATTGTCAAATGGCAGCTTAAGAATATTTGGCTGACATTTAAGCACATGCGCGAAGGAGATGGATATGAACTTGATATTTTACATCGCATAATTCATTCGGTATAGTGTATTTTAAACTGGAACCTCACCTGCCATATATTCACACCAATTGACTTTGTATGCTAGGCACAGCTTCCAGATTTTCTTGGGCGCCCACCACCCAAGACCGGAACCAAAGAGGGTGGATCATTAACTGCCGACCAACTCCGAACTTTAATTAGTGTAATATTTCCTATAGCTGTAAGTGTAAAACCAATGAATTGCCTAGATATGACCTACTAAACATTTGGATGTAAGATCCCGGTTATCTGGGATGGGATTGATACCAAATCCGCTGAACAGCGGTCCATAGAAGAGTACCGGCGCCGTAAAGTTGAATATGAGAAAGCTGTTGCGGCAAGAGCAGCACTCAAACGGTCGCTTGGTGTAGACTCCACAACATTAACTGCTTTATTGCCTGCCCTAGCAGATCCCCCACGCATGCCGCGGCGGCCTGCCAAAGGCAAGAAGGCTGGCCATGCTACATCGGGTGACAATACCCATGATGCGACGTTATATACTGATGAAAATCCTGAACTCCGAGTGCATACATCTTTCTGCAAGGACGATGATGCATCGATTATTGACCTCTCCCTAGCTATCTGGAACCTTTGTGGCCGGACAATTAGCACTGAGCAACGAGAAGCCGGCAAGTTCCACCTGAGACGATATCTCCGCACACTCTCCCTTGTGAGTCCATCAGTTTTGTATGGTTTAAAAACTAACTCTAGATGGTAAATAGATACGAGGTGCTGAGAACATGGCCCCAAATCACCACCTATGCACACACATACCAGACCAAGTTGACGACTTTGGTCCAATTCCACAGATGTGGGCATATGGCAGTGAGCGGTTGAATCGGCAATTGAAGAATGCCAAAACGAATCGCCATTCCTCTGGAGAAATGGAGGAAACATATGCGAATACTCATATTCGCCGCCAGGTTGTTGCGAACAAGGTGCGTAATATACTAGCAGTTAAATAAAGTTGCACTATGACCTTGGTACACTTAATAATGATCGTACAGATGCATGTTATTGCTAATGATGCGTCTGATCCTCTCCAGTCTTGGGCTAAATTTTCTGTTCAGCCAAGACACCGATATCGAGGTACTGCCGAGGTCACACAAGTTGCGAAAGGTATATATTTATTGATTAAATATTGCCCTGACCTGAATTCTACTTCGAACAGAGACATTTATCGCTAGCCAGCAGTGTTCGCAACAGCGTCTCCAAGAGAAGGATCATTCACAAGTAACACGACATCTCCAACACATGTTCCCAGACTTGCAATTTCGACTCTCAGTGAGGACTGTGGGCAATGGGCAACTCGTATTGGAGCAGAAAAAGGTGTACTCATCCATTTCTATTGCTGGTCGCATGTTTCGTGCTGACTCGCAGAATGGAATTGTGATTGCACAAGTCTTATGGGGAAACGTACCAGATGCTGAACGGGTTGGAGAGCTTGTAGAAGTTTTCTCGCATTCACATACATGCAACCAAGAGGAGGTTGATATATTTTTCGCAAAAATCAAGTGGTATATCGATCTCCCAACACAGTCGTTATCATCACGACCACAGCGGCTTTGGCATTTTGATGCGTAAGTGCTATGGTTTTAACCCTGCCCTATATATATTTTACCATGTTGAGATAGTGCGCCATTAGGCATTCGGCTGCATTGTATTGACACATTTGAACGTGAAGCTCAAGTTGTCCCTATATCAAGTATTGTTTCCCACTGTGCACGAATGACTGTTTCCGTCCTTGGCCAACCAGCTTGGGCAACAATACCACTTCATCAGGTATTTAATGTATTGTAATTATAATAAGTACGCTAACTATACTTCTGGAAACAGTTTTCCTGATATGTACATAATGCACGCAATCCACCAGCTGACAAGTTTATTCAGTCTGAGTCTAATATTCACCATTGTTCTCCCATCCATCTGGACTCTTGGCCACAAGTGCCTTCTTTGTGTCATCAAGGAGATCTCGATAAACTGCTGGGTCTATTAGGCACCGTGGTGTATTATCTGGTATGTCATCAGAAGTAAAGCGCCGGGGATGTTCATGGTAATATCGGGAACCCTGGGGCCGATTCCCAGTTGCCTTTCGGTGTTCGCGTGATAACCAATGAAATAGCTCTGTAATCTTGAGGGTAGTAAGTTGCATTATCCATCATTAAGCCTTTCACCAAATGCTAACTAATATAATACTTGCCTCTTTTCTCCGCCATCCTGGTGTAAGCATCTCATAGTCAGCACCACCACGTAGCTGTTTGTAGCGTGTGAGTGCAATTGGCACCTGCATATTACTAATGTCTGGATTCGGGTTGCTTTCACTATCAGAGTGATATGCTGCCCGAAAGAATTCATCCGGTATGGGTTTCCCTTGCCAAGTCCTCTTTTTGGCAATTTCCTGCCGCTTCTCTGCCAACTTTGATTGTGAGCAGGTGAGTGTCGGGAACCATTATTCGAGATCAATCAGGATCTTCTCACCTCCTTTTGCCGCTCTTTTCGCTTACTTCGGTCCTTAGATTCATTCAAACGGCGCATTCGTTCACCCGATTCATCAGTATTAATTTTCATAAATTTTCGTGCAGTATCAAATGAATGGACTAGAAGCGACCGAACATAGTCCTCAGAAAATTGTTCATGGGTAATCACCCCTTTCTCGAACAACATCTTCATCTTAGCCAGAAATTGTGAGTGGGTTTGAGTTTATTAGGTATATGCATATTGACTTACTGTACGGTCTTTCATTACTTCCTCAACCCACTGTGCAACCACCTCTCGATTCGAAGGATGATTCGGGCCTGACCAATTGATACTCCAAGGTGCTTCATCATCATCATCGAGGTCAAGTGGGCCTGGCTGATTTGCTGACCCGATGTCTGAAACTTTAGATACATGCAAACCCTTCAGCATTATCCGAGTAATTATGCGCTATTTTAGGTAAGTTTTATTGTCCAACTCCATTGAATAGCTCACCTGAATAGGATTGCATCGTTCCTTGCGCTTTTTCTTCCTTTGGTTTCGTGTGGGTCCTGCACCTTGCCCAGTATTCGAAGTAACCAAACCAACTACACACTCAGAAACCCTGTCGGCGACTGCTGTTGTAACCTGGCCAACAACCTTTGCAGACACCATATCTGATAGCAGTTCATAATCAATTTGGGCGGGGGGAGGTGGAGGTGGAAAGGGTGGGATGTAGTGATTGGCCATGGCTCATATGCGACACAACACATCAGAGAGCTTGGGACATATTATATACACAATAAAATGAATATTCCAGAATAAGTTACATATCGTGAAACAATGGGTGAAATTTTGAGAAGCAGGGGTAGCAATAATATTCAATGCGCCTGCTCCTGCGCCGTCTGTGGCCGCCTAGCAACGCGCGCCGCACCAAGTCAGCCCTAGGCCACATTGCGCAGGTCTTGTCGCACTCCAGCGCAATCCCAGAGCATCCAGCCTTGCACCGCATATACCTACAAGCCAACACCAGGCTGACCCGCCCAGCTCCGCCTGGGACATCAGCGCGGAGGAGTGCCAGAGATGGCCAGGCACCGGCCTGTTGTGCCAGGCTTCAGCCGCATGGGTTTGAACTGCGCCGACACCCCACACGATATCGGCGCTGGACAAGCCGACTCTAGCGCCGACTAGCGGACCCAGGCGGCGCTCGGCTTTCGTGGCCTAGCTCCTCGCTGCTTACCTATTCGGCGCTTCGCGGACCTTGGTTGTTTGGTCTAGCCGAGGCGTTTCCCCAGTGAGTAATGGGGCACTAAGCGTTAACTTGCTTTCAGTCGATTGAAGCACACTTGAATAGAACCCGTTGGCCCAAGCAATATCGAGCGATGCCATAACTTTGAGCTTCATGTGGGTGGTTACGATGACATCATGAGTTGGCGGGCCTTGCTACCTCGCGATTCAGTTTATTTACATTGCTCGGGCGGGCTGGAACGGGTTGCTAAGTTCTAAAAGCAAAGTTGTGGGTGGCCGAGAATGATTTCAAACGCTAGTTGCATCCTAGGAATGCACATTAAAGCAAGGTCGCGCTAAACACGCGATAATTACATCAATACCCAACTCTTTTAAATTGACGCGCAGTACAAGGCTTTAGTATAAAACTACACGGATCCTTTGCAAATCAATACGTATATACTCATCCGTCGAAACTAGAGTGTGAATGCACGGCTCAAGTACAAAAATGCACAGGGTTGGAAAGGAGATGAAAATCCAGAGAAAAGAGTTGCCATTTTTCGTCATCATCCCATTGACCTATCAAGTGTTGGAGATTGGACCATAATGAGCGAAGTATACTGTAGTAATAGATTAATCGTTACTCTTGTACGCGTAAATGGAATACATACCATGTATTGTGCGCAACCACCACATTGTCGGTGCTAATTTTGCTCCCACTCGCACCATAAATCACGTTAAGCGGGGCACGCGCCACGACCAAGGGGAAGTTTGAGCATGTGGGACAATACATTGTCGTCAGATCCAGCACGACCTCCAAATGGCGGAGGTTGGGCATGGAGGCGAAATACGATAGCTCTTGCAGCGAAGCGTGCTGTGTCTGCAGCTCAAGTGTGGTAACATTCGAAAATATTTTCCCGAGGTCCATCCCTAGGGGCCCGGTTCCGAAGTGTATATGGTCAATTTTCACGATCTTCAGTGGGAGCAGGGTTAAGGTATTCAAGATAGTAGGCTCGCCAATATAGATCCCTTCACACGTTGGCAAGCCATAGCCATCGAGTTCTATCTGCAAGTCACGGAGACATGGTGCACTGTTGAGGTATGAAAAAAACCTAGAAGTGACCCAGTCGTAGTATTCCTCGTATGAGCCGAATAACATAAACGCCATCCTTAAAACAGTGATGTTCTGAAGCAATGGTTGAATCGAGAGGACCATGTCTGCATGCTCTGGAAGGAATTCGCTTAGGGACAGTTTTTGAAGAGCTGGAAAACTGCCTTCGGGTAAATCCAGGTAGGTGTCGTCGAGGGTGGAATGATCTAATGTCTGCCTTAAAATCTCGAGGTTAGCTAAGCTTGGGAGCAGGCTCAGTACTAAAAGACAGGGGGAATAGAAACATTCAATTTCAAGGGATAGAGAATTTAGTCTCCGAAACGCGCCCAGAATCGTGTACCAAGGTTTCGAGTATGTGAAAATAGCCGAGAGATCAGGTAGGCCGCCGTAGGGACTGGAGCGACGAATAAATAGCGACTGAATGTCGGGAGACCGCTCAGCGAAAGCTTCTAAAAGCATAGAGAACTCGGAATACGATTTTGATGTCTGAGGAGACTGCACCTGCACGAACAATTCGCGGAGTGTTTCAGAAGCGAAAATTGACATCCATATCATCTCATGATGAGCCGGCACTTGGTTGAACTCCTCGCTTATAAGCCCTAGAGTTTCGAGATTGGGGAGGAGCGGGTGGCCACATGTTTTCAACTCGTCGGTTAGGAGTAATTGGCTCGCCGCAGACTGTAACGGATTCTCGAAGAGATAAACTTCCAGCACCTTAATATGTGGCGCGTAGATGTGAAATCTTTCGAACGGATCAGTGAATTTTGATGTTTCGTCGAATATCTGGAAGAAAAAAAGACATTAGAAGCGAGTTATCATGGCACGTAGAACAGCCACATACGACCTCAACCCCCGAATCCGTCTTGCGGATGGTGACAGACTTTATCAGAGCAAGGAGATAGTTTGCGTCAACGCATCGCCACGCAGTCGGGATAAGAACCTTGAAGATTTGCCGGCACACTCGTAATAGCCTAGTCACATCAGAAGGCTCCGCAAAGTCTGATATAAGAGTAACGAGTTCTGGAATGTCGAATACTCTAGTGATGTTGGACATGGGACTATAATGTTGCATATCTTACGTTCGACAGTTGGGACGCGATGTCGTTGATGATGTTGAAGAGTTTTTCCAACGCGACCTGCAAATAAGCTAAGATAAGCTTATAAATATAAACGTCGGCTCATTCAGATTTAGCTCAAGTATCACCAATCTGGGTGGGAACCTCTATTTCAATTAATAAGCACATATCTGGTATAAGCCCACCTCGCTTCACTCCAACTCAACTGTGAGCGCTACCAAATATTATATTAACTGGCATCCATTCCCCACTAGCATAGACAAGCTCGAGGACGCGCATATATCCAATACTCGCTCTGATACCTCGTCGCTCGGTAAAATCCATTGGCCCCGGGCCTACGAACGATATCGATGTGTTATTTGCTTGAAGGGCACAGGTTTGACATTTGTCCCGTGGAGAGGCATCGGCAGGACAATTAATATGATAGTATATACGAAACTAACTAAAACGCTCGATGGGCTAATGATGGGAGGAAAACCCCCAGCTGCCAAAACGCTAGCCCAGCCACGTGGTCTCCCAATGCCAAAAGTCTTGAGCTTTGCGGCCAAGTCAAGGCTTGACCTATGCCTCCATGGGTCGCAATGCAAAGTGCCCGAGTAACTTACATCACATACAAATACCGGTTGAGGCTCAATGCACACAAAGTTGTGTAAAAAATAGTGACTCCGCCTCCCCAGGGAGACTGCCAATTCGGATATAACAATCAAGATTCTTCCAGTCTGCGCTTCTTAAACTCCGTGCATAATATTCATTAAATCATAATCTGGTTTCACAAGTCGGAAACGCTGAAGGGAAATCACGTCTCCACTCATCTTGTCCCTTTTAGATAGAGCAAGGAGTCTTATTAGAGGACGCCGCACACTGAGTCCTAAATTGGCTGTCAGTGAGTGAAGTCGAGTTAAAGTAGGCCTGTAAATAATGGGTTTAATAAAATGGCAAAGGCTCGGAATAGAAGCTAACCTTGATGTAATAAATGGTAGCAATGGCATCACGAGTTGGCGGGCCCTTGGTCCAACCAGAACCGCCATCAGACCAAACATTTGTCAGTAGCGAAGAGGGAACAGATGGCGAGTTTTTAGAGACAGTCTGCAAAAGCTATTTTCGTATGAAATCACCAAGAATTGCACTATGAGCACGCACCGATTTCAGCGAACCATCATAGTAATACTTGGAAGAGCTTGGAAGCCAGTCAAGGCGGTGTTCGTGGAAGGCACTAAAAAGCTATCTTTAGCAATTGTTGACGATCAGAGTCTAGGTACCTACGTGAAATCGGCTCCCGGAATGACAACCGAGTGATAGGCATTGGGGTCGGTATTGCCATTGACTAAACCAGGTTGGTTAGTGTGATGGGCCCTCTGATAGTAATCCGAATCTGAGCTCAAAAATTCTACGTAGGCATACGTTCAGTGGCGTGAGAAAATCGTAAAAATACAGGAACCAACGCACCGATGTCCGCCTCCTGAGTATCATCTTTGTAAGTGAAGAACCCAAAGCACACGCCGGGCACCTGGCAACAGTCATATACTTAGAACAATGGCCCCACGAGTGATACTAAATTTAATAACACCCACACTTGGAACAGTCGCCCTCATCCTGAAGCTTCCATAAATAATATCGGACCGAAGAGAGCCAATCCCAGCAGTCTGGACGCTTCCCGAGGTGAACGCCGAAGTTTTCAGCCCGAGCCCAGAGTTATAGCCATAGACGTTGTCGGTATTATATTGCATCGGGTATGGTGCATTTGCGTGGTTTTCCGCCCAGCTAAACTTGTAGAAGTTCTGGCTGAGCGCGGCGCCCCAACCAGTCGTGAAATCGGAGGTGAACGACTCCCTCTGTATTTCATGGTCAATTTCTAATAATTACAACACGAGTAGAAATACTTACCCAAATAGCGCCAGTTGAATCCTTGTACCCACACGCACAAGTGGATTGGCGTTCAGCCAAAGTCGCAGCCGAGACGATCGCAGCAGCAAAAGGGATAAGCAAGAGTGAGCGAACCATTGTGTTGAAGTTAGTCAAAAGCCGAGTCAAGACCGGAAAGCCTAGGATGAGGTTCATAGCATGGAATCGATGACATTATATACCTATGCCAAGCGACTACGAACCCAAGGGATATTACAATAGTTAGCCCGCGATCCCCCTCGGATGGAGCAGGGCAATTCGACAAGTAGACACCATCAAACCATTGGGTAACTCGGCTAGGTACGCGAAGAACAACCTGAACAAATGAGGCATTCTGAGGATTCTCATCAAGGTTACGAGAACTAGAAGATGACAACATGAGCGTCGATACTACAGAAATGACCCAATTGCACCGCCATGCAGGCTAGTAAGCTCAATTTGATTGAAGAATGAGTCTTCCATTCTCAAGCGGTGTTGATGATGTGGCTGGCAGCCGAGCTTCTGCGACAACGTGCATGAGTGGGCCAAGCGAAAATTCGTGAAAGAACCTATTGGGGACGCAACAGTTTGCTATAGACAGACAGTGTTATAATTAGCCTACTAAATATTTTGAAGATCTATCGCGATGTGCATTGCTTGCCTGGTCAACATCTCTTGCACCAGAGAAATCGCGATCGTATACGTAGTTTGAATGATGCAATGTTACCATTACAAGAGGCCTGTTGATTTGCAAATTGTTTATTTGCCAAGTTGCAACTGTTGCGTAGTTGACCAACCAACTCTATGGCGCCCGAATACTCAAACGAACAACTAACGCAACTATGTCCACTCGCAGGAATCACTGTATTTATGCTATAATATTTACATATCCGATCGTAAATTCGTTGAGCCTAGGTCCGTTCCAATCAGATTGAACTTAAACGGAGCAAGGTGTCTTGCTCGAAGCAGCTGCGCATTGAGCGTTGAACTGACTCTCGGACACCAAGGTCGAGTTAAAGTATCCCTGTATAAGCAATTTGTTTAGCCTCATGAGTAATATTGAACAAAGGTATTGGATCCGACCTTGATATAATAGATTGTTGCAATGGCATCCTGAGTGGGCGGGCCTTGAGTCCAGCCAGAGCCGCCATCAGACCAGACGTTTACAAGCAGCGGGGAGGCAACTTTCGGTGAGTTCTTGGTAAGGGTCTGAGAGCGATTTTAGTACAAAACAGTTGAATGGATATAATTGAAGAACCGCACCGATTTCAGCGAGCCATCGTAGAAATACTTTGTAGCATCAGGAAGCCAGTCAAGTCGATGCTCGTGGAAGGCGCTGAAGAAGGTTATTTAATAATAAAAAATGTTGGAGATCAATAAAGGATTGACTCACGTGAAATCAGCCCCGGGAATCACAACCGACCTAGACGCCTGGGGATCGGTGTCTCCGTTGAGCAACCCAGGCTGGTTGGTATGGTGGACTCGCTGATAGTAGTCCGCATCTGAACTCAAGAATTCTATTTAAACACGCGATTTAGTTTAAAAAATATAGGGAGGCCAGTTATTTGGCGTACCAATATCTGCTTCCTGAGTATCGTTAACGTAGGTGAAGAATCCGAAGCATACACCAGGCACCTAAAGGTGGTTATTCTGTTAGAGAAGCATCAATGGCAGGAGTCCTCGATACTCACAGATGGGACAGTTGCCCTGATCCTGAAACTGCCGGCAGTAAAATCTTTGCGCTTAGTGATAATACCAGCCACATTGACAGGGTCAGTGCTACCACCGGAGAATGCCGAGGTCTTCATTCCGAGTCCATCGTTGTATCCATAAACGTTATTCCTGTTATATTGCATATTATATGGAGTGTGTTTTTCGAGATAATGCGATGTATTGAAGTTTTGGTTCAGCGCCGTACTCCAACCAGTTGTGAAATCAGAAGTGAACGATTCCCTCTGCATCGATAGTGCTGGTCAGTTTTGGCCATCTACTAGTATACGTGTGTCAGCAGACTCACCCATACGGCACCGGTGGAGTCTTTGTATCCACAGAGGCAACTGGACTGACGCTCAGACAAGGTCGCCGCCGAAGCGACTGCAACGGCAAAGGGAGCAAGGAAGAGCGAGCGCAACATTATGTTTAAGTTTGAAAGACGAGACCAGTGAGGGCTGGAGAGTCCAGGATGCAGATTAGAGCTCAAAACCGATGGTTTTTATACATCTGTGGGTTATCATAAAACCTGGATCCATGCACTGGCGGATAGGATAACTTAGCGCCCATGGTCGGTGGTCAAA
Source organism: Ceratobasidium theobromae (assembly GCA_037974915.1). Lineage (NCBI taxonomy): Eukaryota > Fungi > Basidiomycota > Agaricomycetes > Cantharellales > Ceratobasidiaceae > Ceratobasidium > Ceratobasidium theobromae. Next base: position 197,195 of record JBBBZN010000041.1, read on the forward strand.
AAGGCTGTCCAGTCACTTCTTCTCCAGTTCGATCGGATCAGTGTCTGCAGCGAGTCTTGGCGTTCAACGCATAGTTAGCACCAATGAAATATAACGAGACTCTAGGTAGAGCTACAAGAACCCCTGTGCCGCACACCGAGAACCCCTTGATGTCATAATCAAATTTAAATATCAAGCACCGCCTCAGGGAATCCGATTCTCGCGGACTGTCAACTCAAGTTGTCCAGGTTTGATGATTTTCGCTTGTATTCCTAACATGAATCGATAATCAACTCTTTACTATGTGTAGCAACCAGTATATGGGAGCAAGAAAACACGAGGTGACATATTGCTACACTTCCAACCCCTTCAGTATATGCACATGCGAGACGATCGGGTTTTGTGAGACTCCCAGCCACAAATACCCTAATATGGAATAGTTAATTCGAGGAAAGGGGCCCTCCCTGCTATGTTAGCCACCACTTGTCCTGGGGATTAGGTTCCGAAAGGTTTTCACAACTGATTTTCATTCTTACCGGAACACGCGCGGGTAACATAACTTTGACCCCGTCCTGCGTGAATGCGAGGCCGGCATATTTCGGGCTGCACTTTATGATCTTCGAAATTTTACCACACATGGAATAGTTAGGATCTAGGGGGGGTATTTGCACGACAAGCGGACACTAAGTTATTGTATCAACTTGAAGGACGAATAATAAGTACAGTGGGGCCTGATAAGGACTTCTAAGTATTTAAAGGACCCTCAGTGGGCTTTTTTTGCTTCATAACACTTTATATGCGCGCCGATCTTTCAAGTTCTTTCAAGTTTGTAGCTTAGGATATAAAGAGGCAGCATCACGTACATCTAGCACAACCAAACAATTTCTATGATCGGTATCGATTTGCAAATATAAACTGCACTATCTAAAGGTGTTACTATCACTAGCTTGGAGGCCCAAGTTGGTGCAGCTTTGAATCGAGCAAGAATTTCCCCTTATGATCATCATGTGCTCTTAGTAACTTAGGATAGTGAAATGGTGAGTGCCTGCGGCGACTCCTCGGATCAGAGTTTTGTCGGTTCTCGGCAGATACAATACTATCAACACTTCATCAACCCGAATGTCTCCACATTATTTCGATCTCTATCGGAATGCTGTCCAAGCATTTGGCTCTTTTCAGCTTCTTAAGCACTGCCTGGCAAGCCATTCGGCCACCCCGGCAAGAATACCCAAGTGGAATGATTTACCGAACGGCCGGCCTAGAACATGATACCGTAGATCTGGCCTATAGCCGAGGCAAGCGGAATTTTATTACTATAAAAGTAAAATACGACCAAAGTGCAGGTGAATTGAATAACAACAAGTGTACTCCTTGAAGCCGAATTGTGATTGATTGTGGTGCAAGCTGGGAAATAAAATACTTATCACCAACCCAATTACCAAATCGGAAGCGCAGTTTTATGAACATCGATACCTTGGAATTTACGCAAGGCCTAGAGAGAAGAGCAATAGTAATTCATGCGCATAGCCACCCATGGTGACGTTGCAATGCTCCACAAGTACCTCTAGGAGTGCTGAAAGATATGTTTAGCTTGAACGTTTATATGCTGCATGGGGTCGTGGTTCAAACGATTGCCGGACTTGGAAAATATGCAAATCTCCCGAATGACACCAAGATTATGAAGGGCGGCATTTGATTTCTAAAAACAAGCGCCTTTTCAAACCCAGTACACCATGCCGAAATTTCCAGTATTACATCAATCTATGCGCCAAATAGACTACTTAGCAAGCACCGTTATCCTGCCAGACCCCGCTACCACCAGTGCTGGGTGTCTCATACTGAGTCCACCACTTTGCGGTCCACAAATGCCTTTGAGAGTTTTGTCAGTAAGCCACAGCTCTTAACACTTTTGTGTAGGTGAAATATGCACGTACCCTCCATATGTGCACTTTTGGCCACCGGTGTAGACTGTGGCTGAGCCATATGCTGCAACCCCGCTGCATTGACCCGTTCCAGGATTCGTGACACCGCCAACGGAGGCTTGAGCCTGTCTAATCAACTCTTGGGCAGTCGATTGTGCTTGGTCATACTAGACCCGAAACAATTACAAGTGAGTACGTGAATGCAGGAACCTGGGCTGGAGCTAGAAACTTACTCGATCCGGGAACTCAGAGCGCTGAACAGATTGTGCGAGCTGGCCAGCGGTGTATCCAGGGTTGTTCCGGTCATTGACGATCGCCTGGTCAAGGTACTACATCCGAGTTAACGTTGCGTCGAATTTGTGAATATGGGGGTCAATGCAACAACATACCTTGTTGGTGCTGTAGTCGACGTTCATGATCTGGTCATAGCTGCCCCATCCTTGGCTCGGGCGTTGCTGGAACACGCCAATCGAGTCTTGGTCGCCACAGGGACTAATGGCGGGCATGTTAGTACCCGAATGAGTGCTGTTCTGGCGAAGTCGCACTCACAGGTTGTTCACATGGGACTCAATCCAGGCGGTCTGAAACAGCCGAATGATTTAACTACTCGATTTATAATATAGAAAGACTGTACCTCGAAAGTGCTCAGTAACACCTTGGCAGTCACTCCGCGAGACTGCGTAATGCGATAGACTTGGTCCCGGATAGTAGGGTTGGCTGTCGAAGGAATAGAGGCGCAGTCCTTGGCGATGATAGCTGGAGCTGGAGCTGCAAGGGAGAACTGAAAGATGGTGAGAGCAGTAGTGATGGCGAGTGCAAAGGACTTCATTGTGAGTAGGCTGGTGGGTGAGATACAAAGTGAGGGAGACCGAGTGCTGAGAGACCGACTGGTGCTGAATTTCATTGAACTCATAGGCCCTATTTTATAGCCTCTAACCAATATAGAGTCGCAATACTTTGAATGAGGGTTACTGGCCAAATCCATGATTATACTAGGTGAATTCTCAGAGCCCTCACAAAAACTTGATACGCGCTGTCGGCTGACGGTCTTGGGCAGGGAAGTACACGTACCTCACAGCGCAAGAAGTGGTCGGGTATGCATGCGAACTATTATCGCCTTATGGGCTTCCCGGCCAAGACATTCCCGACACAAAACTGGTGGTAAATAGTGCGCGCGCATCGGAATTACATTGATTCGCGTCGGTAGAAGAATCCACAACTCAGCGTGGGTCAGGGCGCTAGTGAGGTGTTCTCACACTTAAGCTCATGTGCCAAGCCCAATTACTTTCGAGTTTCGCAGTGCAAAAGTGGGCCGAGAATTCAACGGAGAGGAAACCATGCATAACCTTGTGTATGATGTTTAAATTTCATTCTCTTAACTTATGCGGGAATAAGGGAGGTAGAAGGGGCAGATTCACTCAACGTTGGCGGGTTTCTGAGCGGGTCAGGTGAGCTCACTAGGTTGTCAATAACGCCAAACAATTGCTTGATTCGGATTTCGCTAACCTTCGCTAAGCCTGCTGGTCAAGTCGGGGGCGAGTCATTTTACCGGGTTCAGCTCAGGTATAGCCTGTGGCGGTACTCAAAGCCCCGTATCATTCGGTGTATTTCTTGGGGGGAGAAGAATTATAATTACTCGTTAAATGTGTGCACACGTGGTCAAACCGGAGTATATATATATACTAGTAGATCACCTGGTTTTTATTGATGGTTGCTCATATTTATTATGATGTTTTTACTGACAGTTTCATTCATTGTACGTACTGTACTCGCCTCATTATAGCCTGCCTAAATATAACTGGCACCGGATTTATCCGCCGGGCGCTTAGCTCACACCGGATCACGTGGTCGTGGTTGTTTTTCACGCCGCGCTCATTTATTTTTCCCAGACTTGGTCGCCCGACCCGCGTCTCGGCACACCTATTCCCGTTTCGTCCTGACCGCGCGTGTTATACCTTTACTATGTATAGATCCAATATCCCCTCCGTCAGGCGTATCAAAGCGTCGTAAGGATAATGGCCTTGTAGGGACGCATGTTAGAGAGATAAACATAAAAATGTCCTGGGGACACGAAGTGTAGCTAATTCACAATGCTCTGGAAGCGGTTCAAGAATACTAATAATGTATTCAATGTCGCAGCGCCCATGGCGTTGTCACGGCTCTCCGCTGCTGAGAGCCTTGAAGGATGTGCATATAACTCAAGTGATTGCTGTGCTCGAAAATTCCGCAACTCCCACAAGTCCCACAGTGCAATTTTTAGTGGGGGTTAGATTATGTGGGTACTGAAGCCGAATTACATACGGGGGGAGGGAGCGAGTATGTTAGTGCATAGGCACATCGATATCTCGGTAAGCTCTATGGTCTTCTTGGCCCAGGGACCTTTAGTGTATAAGATTCGCGAGCCCAGTGATCAGATTCTGTCCGTTTAGTCCCCAAGATGATATGGTTTGCGCCTCACGCTCCTTCCCTTTCGATCCGTGCGACCCGGTCCATGGGCGTTAAATGCCGAAACCCAAACTCACCTAATAGTAGCTTGGAGTAAGTTTTCCTTGACATTCAACGTCACACTGGAATGAGAACTAATTTGCTTTTACTCCGTACAAATTTAGGGCGAATTGAGCACTGTTGAATTTGAGACCGCCACCAATAGAGGTTCCTAATCGTTGATTCGTTGTGTGTATGTGTCACAATAATAAATACATGGATTTACACAGCTGCAGCAGAGTCGCCCCCAATATATAATTACAACCTGGCGGCTGGTGCACATCAACGTTTTATAACATCAGCTTAGACCGAGCATGGGGTCTGACTTGAGGCAGCAGCACACTGAGCGTTAAACTGGCTCTCGGTCAGCGATGTCGAGTTGAAGTACGCCTGAATATAGCTCGTTAAAGTATATTAAGTAGTGTAGATAGAGAAAAATCTAACCTTGATATAATAAATGGTTGCGATAGCATCCTGAGTTGGTGGGCCTTGAGTCCAGCCAGAACCACCATCAGACCAGACGTTAGCCAACAGCGACGAGGGAACGGTTGGAGAATTCTTGGAGACGGTCTGCATGCCTAATATTAAATATGGAGGTGACGGCGGGGGTAAATAGGACATACAGATTTGAGCGAGCCATCATAGTAATACTTGGAAGATGCCGGAAGCCAGTCGAGGCGGTGCTCATGGAAGGCACTGAAATTAGTCAGGAATTAGAATTTGTTGAGTGAAGCTTATTGCCTGATACACAAAGACTCACGTGAAATCAGCTCCGGGGATTACAATGGATTTGTATGCATCAAGGTCGGTGTCCCCATCAACCAATCCAGGTTGGTTTGTCTGGTGAATCCTTTGATAGTAATCCGTATCCGAGCTCAAGAATTCTAAATTGGTATGTAGTCTTAATATGGGCTCAGAAGTCTGTTAAGGCTGCGAAAGCGCACCGATATCTGCCTCTTGGGTATCGTTCTTATAAGTGAAGAATCCAAAGCACACACCCGGCACCTAGCAGCAATCGCACATTTAGTGGTACCATCCCGAGGGCCTCGTAGCGACACTTACACTTGGTATAGTCGCCCTCATCCTGAAGCTACCGTAGAAGATATCGTTGCGAAGCGAGCCGATCCCTGCGGTTTGAACGCTTCCCGAGGTGAATGCTGAGGTTTTCAAGCCTAGGCCGTCATTATACCCATAAACATTGTCGGTGTTATATTGCATCGCGTACGGTGCATTTTCGTGGTTTTCTTCCCAGCCGAACTTGTAAAAATTCGCGCCGAGTGCGTCGCTCCAGCCTGTCGTGAAGTCTGACGTGAACGACTCCCTCTGAATCCTAAAGTCAGTCTTCTGACAACCATGACACGAGCGGACGGACATACCCATACGGCACCAGTCGAATCCTTATACCCGCAGGCACAAGTGGATTGGCGCTGAGAGATAGTAGCTGCCGAAGCAACTGCAGCAGCGAACGGGAGGAGCAAGATCAAGCGAACCATTGTATTCAGACGGTGAAGGAGATGAGTCGAAGTTGGGAAGTCTGAGGTGTAGTTTAGGCTCTAGGCGCATATTTTATACTAAGACTAGACAATATTCAATGGATTTTGTGGGCATCTGTGGGCAGTACAAGAGCCAAAGAGTTGTCTCGTAATTTCCCTTTGAATCAAGGGGAGGTAAGGTGTCGGAATAAGCTATTAGGCGCTTCGGTTGAGGTACCCAAGGGACGATTGGGACAAATAAGGGGTATGGGGGATTTCTAACGAAGCTTCAGGAACCACGAAATTAGATTCTCCACGCCGGTTGTTCCGCGATACCTGAAAATGGGTTCTACTCACTGCCTCGCGGGTCAATCGGTTCAATTAATTTGATCGATGACTTGATCTTCTATCCATAAGTGGCGTTGATGTTGGATTTTTGAGCCATTATTGTAAGACCATATGGAAGGTGCAGTGGATAGCCGTAAGGGTAGCTTTAGCCTATAGTATTTAATGAGGTAGGCTTGGTCGTCAACCCCGAGGTGGCCGTGGGAAACATTGTCACATTTTGTTACTGTTACAGGCGGGTGATAATGATTTGATTGATTTGCAAATAGCTAGGCTTGGCAGCTGCGCAGGTTCCACATGCGAAAAGTTAGTTTAGCCGTTGCTCATGCCCGAATTCTCAAATAATCGGCAACCTAAGCCCCGAAACTCACCGAACGGGATCAAACGTGCGCCTTGGAGTCTAAGGCTAACAAAGAACTCCCAAAATAAAGATGCATTTTGGCCGGGACGGCACCGTTCGTGCCTACATTCTCAGCAAAAACCGCCGGCGCCCGCAAGACCTAGCGAGCGCTAACGAGCGGGTGAGCACCAGAGCCATGCCCCTGTTAAGCGAGCACACGAGCACTCGGGTGAGGTGACCTGGTGCTCATGCGTGCTTTTAGGCTGTTGCTGGATGCTCACGAGCACCCAGGAATGCCCAAGAGGCCCACAAGCCAAGGGAGCACTCACGAGCAAACCCGCGCTTACGAGCACGGGTCGGTTTTGCCGACGTTCAACTAGTTAGTGCTAACGCTATACTTCCGCGGTGGCAGTGCAATGGTGTGCACGTGGCTTGCGCGAGGCGGAGAGCGGCCTGTACTGTACTTGCTGTGATGGATATTCCGTACGACAGGTCCAGTTTAGCGCTCATCCTGACCTAACGACCATTACAACTAATTCACGATATGTTCAAATCGCGCTCTTCGAGTGGGATGCTCGACTCCGTCAAGTCCAAGATTGCCCATACATCGACAATTCCCGTACTTGGAAACTCAGAGCTACGCACTCTACAAGAGTTGATTACTGCCGAGAAAAGTGTATTGGCAGGGTCCGTCTTTTGCGATTGGCATAAAATCTGAGGGCTAATCTGGGCAATAGTTTCCAGGGTTTAGCAGCACGTGTAGAGAGGGGTGCAAAAGCGTTAAAAAATTGGGGTACGAGTGAAGGAGATGATCTCGCCGTGAGTTCGCGTTAGTACATGTTTAAAATGATGATTTTTGACGAGTCATAGGACGTGCTTTCCCACTTGGCGAACCTGCTTTCTCATTTTTCATCTGCCCTGACGCAATTCGCATCGCATGAAGAGCGAATTCGGGCACAGCTCAAGTCGATACGGACTCGCGAGGAGGGTTTAGATGAGATGAAGCGGCAGAAGCGGAGTGTTGATGGCAAGGCTGATGCCACGGTTAAGAAGCTTGCCAAGATGGGACCGGATGTGAGTATTGTTGTGAGTTAGATGAGAAACTAAATATCTCTCGTTAGCATAAAGGACGCACAGCACAGGCAGAGTCCCTGAAGGAACTCAAGAAGGAGGGGGTGAAATTGAAGGCTGATATTAGCAACGAAGAAGTGAGTTGGTCCAGTAGTTCGTATTGATAGTACGATTGATGAATATGCTAGGCTGTGGTTGGAGATTTTAAACGTAGCACGGCCAGGGAATTTTTGGCACTTAAATTTGCAGGACTGGTTGAGCTTGCTGAAAAGACAATGGTGAGCAGCCGATGAGGTTTCGATGACCATCAAAATTGACAATTGAGCAGATTATCGGGAATTTGGGCAAGCAGATAATTGAAGTTCGTCGAATAAGCCACCGATCGTAAACTAGATCTTATAGCTTTTTCTTCTAGGAAATACCTCTCCAGACTACCACCCCAAGCTCCCCTCGTGCTACATATACTGGCGGAGAAAAAACCTTCGATTTATCAATCGAGGCACTGCGCCGCATCGGCAAAGTCCGACTCGATCTACCTGTCGTCCCTGAATCCCTCCCTGCGACCGCCCGGAATGGCACAAATTCGCCAACACCCAGCGATTTTACACATCTCTCTTCTGAGAGCGTGGCATCTCGCGATAGGGTATATGATGAGTTTGGGGTGCCCAAGTACCAGGCAGCAGAAAGTGGGTCATTAGCCGACACGCCGCGTACTAGCGATGATCAAAGTCGGAAGGGTAACACTGTAGCAAATCGACTTCATAACTTGCTCGCGTCAGTAAGGTTTTCCAGTGGGCCGCCATCAATCATACCAGGCCACGAAAAGTCTTCATCCATTGCTACCGAATCCCTAGCCCAAAGCCCTCGATCTTCTGATTCACGCCGATTCGATGAACGTGGGGACGTTAGTACCCTTGACGGAGCAGCTGGTCAGTCTTGTTCCACGAATTCGACTCAATTCTCCTAAGTTTTTCCATGTTATAGTTGAAGGGCTCGTTCGTCATTCAACCATCACGGTCCTGGATATACCTCCTGATCCCGAGTCATCGACGAATCCTAGTCCAGTTTCAGAGTTTCAAGCTCCGCCACGTGAGCTTGATCCCAGGCTGGTGTCTTTGCCCCCTTCCCCTGCACAATCTATACATAACTTAGCTTCGGACCAAGGTTAGTCGAGGGGCAACCCCGCCATAGCTCCTCCGCATCCCTATCTCATGGGTCATTCATTGACACCTATCCAGCTACTCAACTACAACCTACGCCCAATGAGACCTCTTCTGCGCCAGCATGGCGTTCCAATGAACCCCTTGGCACAGATACTCCCCAAGGTTAGTAGAATGCTGAACTACTTGCCATGGCTCTAAATATCCACCTATCATGATTATTGACCAATTGTAATCCAGATCTAGATCCACAACCTCGGGAACCCGAGCCGATGCGCGTTATACTCATACCTTCCCCACCACCCTCCCCGCCGCCCTCCCCACCACGATCTGTATACCCCCTTACTCAGACTTGAGGCTAGCTACGAGGTTGAAACGACCGTTATAGCTTTACGTGCACCCTTCCTCCGGCCAGTTACTTGCATAGAAACACCCTCTGAGCATCGTACAATGCAATGTAATATGGATATAGTTATGTATTATGCATGCAGTATGAATCTAGGTATTGTACAATATCACGAAGTGAGTTTGTTATATATGGAAATGAACCTGGGGGTATACACGAGCGATGGATACTAAATACTATACAACGAAGTCTTGCAAATAGTCGAATGTTCATATAAATAGTAAGTTGATCTGATGTAATCAAGTTTGATTACAGCAAACGTCAATTCGATAGACCGCTCTGGCCTTGTATCCGGCATTCGGGGCTGTCAATGGATCAGCGGAAAACCTCGGGGCGCTTGTGTAAGAAATATATCCGTTATTGTCAGGCCTCCAATTTGGGATGATCGGTAGATTTTCATCCTAGCCACGAGCTCATTGTTCCAAGCTTGCGGTTGTTTTGTACACCAGAAAGTGGCCGCATATCTGACTCGAATAAAAGCATTATGAAACAGGTTGAAAAGCCGGTCCATGCCGATTGGACAGTGCCAAAAAACTACTAAACTAAATGGAAGCACATAATACGCGCGCAAGTGCGCATACAGCTAAGGAATGGCTGCCGAAATGTGCTGTACCAATGCACAAATCTAAACACCCTAGGTACATAGAAGGTTGTAACAGGATTCTTTCACACTATAGGTGCCCCCTGTCCTCCCCTGCAACACACATCTGTCCCCCGGCTCTTATGCTTGGTAGCACTACTTTCAATCGCCAACACATTCCCAAAACTATCAATTGCGAGCTTGGAACAATGAGCTCGTGGCTGGAATGAAAATCTGCCGATCATCCTAAATTGGATGCCTGACAATAACGGATATATTTCTTGCACAAGCGCCCCGAGGTTTTCCGCTGATCCATTGACAGCCCCGAATGCCGGATACAAGGCCAGAGCGGCCTATCGAATTGACGTTTGCTGTAAACAAGGGGGCAGGTCACGTGACATACTGTGCCAAAATTCTGCCGTTGTTATTTCGAGGGAAGCTTCCGGACTTGTGATACATTTTTGCTTGCGATGCCAACTACCAAATATAAGTGGATATGGATATCCGAACACAATGATAGAAAGCTGGTAACATTCATTCGTACTTGGTGAGTGCTATGATTCCAAGTCGATTTGCTAGCATTTACCAGCTTGGAGACTCGGTATATAGCTTGTGCTTGATCCTGAGGCTATGAAACTGAATTTTTCCCCTGAAAGAAGCAGACGTTCCTCATGGTGGACCTATATCTTTATTATAATTACGTTTCCATCTCTGTCTTCGCATGTCATTTGTCCCAGCCTGAGGCTACCGACGCCTATCTGGCATTCTGTCATGTGAACCAGTGGAGGGCCTCTTAAAAGGTCATTATCCCCTCGTTTCTATCTATTCCACTCCCTGTTTAGGGTTATCATTTGCCATTTTTGAACAACTAACCCATACGCACGACTACTGCGGTGCAGAGTTCCCGCAACTCGTTCTCATACTTTAACGCACTTACCTGCCCAAATGGGCCGGTTATTCATCTCAGCCCTTGTTATTGCTCTTGTTGGCTCTAATGGAGTTCTCGGTGGCCGTCTCACACCTCTTCCGTTAGTGCCAACTGTGGACGCTCCATCAACACCACCTGTAAGGTAAGTTGGTTACAATGCTGTTGTGTTTTGGTATATGATTGTTTCTTCATCAAGAATAAGCAACGGTAATACAGAAGCACTCCCCCCATACGATACAATTTATCAATTCGACCAGCTGATTGACCATAAAAATCCATCCCTTGGAACATTCAAGCAGAGGTATGAGTTTTACGTTTGGGCATAAAACCACGCTTAACTTTTTCAGGTTCTACTTCACATATGAGGTAACATACGCTGAGTAGTGTTTTAGGGGCGCCCAGAATATTTGGCTCACATCCTCAAGTTTTATCAAACAGGCGGTCCGATCGTAAGCGTCATCAAAATCTGTACTAAACCCTTACAAGCTTTTATATTACTCTAGCTCCTTTATGTCAACGGCGAAAGTGATTTTGAAGGACTTTATGGATTTATTACTAACAGTACGATCAGTGGATTAATTGCTCAAGCAACCAATGGCGCCGTTGGTATGCTGGTCCACCTCTATTGGCCTTTCAAGCATTCTGATTCGTTTGATAGCAATGTTGGAACACCGCTACTTTGGTCAATCATATCCGTACCCCGACGTCAAGGAGTCCAGCTTGAAACATCTAACCGTAGAGCAAGCCATTGAGGGTGTGTTAAACGACTCACGTTTCAAATACTTCGCTTAAGTGGTGATCTTAGACCTTGCTTATTTCGCCAAAAATGTTCACTTGCCAATGCCTGGTGGCGATCAGGTGCCGCCTACCAAAGCTCCTTGGATTCTAATTGGTGGCAGCTACCCAGGAGCCCTTGTCAGTTGGACCATGGCTTCGTGAGCAGCTACTGCCTCGTTCTTATGATCGCCAATAATGTTATAATAGCAAGCCAGACGTATTTTGGGCGGGATACTCATCTTCGGGCGTTGTTCAAGCCATCAACTGGTTCTGGTCCTTTTCTGAACCTATCCGCCAATACATGCCAAAGAACTGCTCCGAGGATGTACAAAAGGCAAGTACATGCGCAAGTTTTGGCGACTCATTCTAAAGATGTTTACAGGTCATAAATCACGTGGATGAAACGTTTATGTTTGGCACACCCAACCAAATTCAGGCCCTCAAAGAGAATTTTGGGATGGGTAATTTGAGCCATGCCGATGATGTAGCTAAAACACGTAAGTTCGATGATCGACCACAGATATCCTCATTGATAACGCGTAAACATGTTACCTAACCTAGTACGCCAACCAATTTTTCGCTGGTAAGTGGGTTCATGTGGCCAAGCAGGCGCTTGGCTAAGCTACAAGGGCGCAGGCAAAGCCTTCAGCCTGGAAATTCCGACCAAGGTTTCTACAAGTTTTGTGATGCGCTCGAAGTCAAGGATGGCGTGTCGGCCACACCAAAAGGATGGGGACTAGATCACGCCCTCCAGGCTTTTGGGGATTACATGAAAGATTTTGTCTCGAAAAGTAAGAAATATTTTACTTGCGCTCTCGATGCAAAGTCAAACACGCCAGGCCAGCTTGTGGCTCCGACACGCAAGAGGATTGTTTAGGCACCTATGATACCAGCATGAGCTTTTGGACAAATACATCGCTTGGTAATTCGTGGCGCTCATGGAGGTGGATGACGTAAGTATTCCTCTTATCTAACCAAACTGCTGGCTCACCCCGCCATTAGGTGCAACGAGCTTGGTTCGTTGAGTATCTTATCCTGAATGTTTTTGTTGCTTATTTGTTCCTTTCAGGGTGGTCTAAGGATGGTGCCCCTATTAACTGGCCATCTCTCATATCTCGCTTGGTTACACCTTACTACGACATGGTACGCGATTGTGTGTCGACGCCTTTGCTATTGATTAACCGATCTTACCTTCGACTACCAAGCGCCAATGTACATACTACTTTCCCACTACGTTCCCTCAAGCGCGTCCCCCCAATACTTCTCATATCAATGCTAGGTACGGAGGTTGGAATATCAGGGCTCCTCGGCTATTCTCCACTAATGGGAAACGTGAGCACCAAATCCTCTGATTATATGCGCATGAATCGTTAAAATACGCTGTCTACTACACTTCAGGTGACCCTTGGCGCGAGGCAACCGTCAGCTCGGATTTTAATCCTCGTGAATCGACCGACTTGCAACCAATTGTAGTATCAGAGGGCTTCCACATCTCTGATCTTCAAGTTCGCAACGGCGCTGCAGATAAAACGGTCTACGCAGTTCAACAACTCGCCGTCGCGTATTTCACAAAATGGGTCAAGGAGTGGCAGACCGAACATCCAGAGGCCGTCAAGGGAGGTGCAGTGATCGAGATTGACCCTGCCAAACTGGTTGCACCACCTGCTTTTGTGCCTTTGACGTCGCTTTCGGAGGGTGGCTCGCCTCTTAATGTCCCTGCTAATGTCACTGCACCCCCCAACGGTGCAGTGCCGCCACCATCTTCAAATAAGGATGCGAAAAATATTATTGCTGACTTGCCCAGGAATTGAGGTTTGCCTGCAGCACCAGCGTTTACATCAATCGTCCATGAGTGAATAAATATTGATTTTGGTATTGGATATCAAGTATGGTACTTCGTGTGCAACATCTGAGACTATCAACTTTACAATAGCGACAGAAATTGCAATTGGATTTGTACTACATCGCTAGAAGTGATTTGTGTTTTGGAAAAAAGTTGCTGTTCATAAGACACTAGCTTCTCCTGGGAGCAGTGTAAACTCGCTTCCGTTCATAACTTTACACCGTAAAAATACCCATCAGTACATAATAAAAACCTCATAAATCTACTTACGGTCAAGAGTACGCTGTCCTTTTCACGTGGAATACAGACCGAGTCCAGGTCCGCTTGGAGGTCGATGGCGATAGTGACAATCTTGTCGTCGCCCTGGTCGCTTAGAATATCGCTACGTCCATGTATACAAAAAGTAGCACTGAGCACGCATTTGCTGCACGTGGAGGTGTTAACACTCCACAATGCTTTCCTTATCACTGAAAAAGGCACCCTCAGATTCTGCCATGTCGGCACCACTGGCCCTTGGGTTCGCGCGCTTGCAAGTATATATTGGGACTGGGATCCAGTTTCGCCAAGGTGTGAGAGCGCTTCCGAGTTGGGGGGGCAATAGAGAGTATCAGGGCCACATCGGGC